>JACRUU010000014.1:6088171-6218171 GCA_030449085.1 Kryptopterus vitreolus
TATATTTTTTTTTTTTTTTAATATTTAGATTTCAGTAGTAATTAGACTGGGGCAGAGCATCCTTTCCATCCCATACCACATACCACACACACACACACACACACACACACACACACACACACACCTGTACAAAAATACAGTTAATGGCGGGTGACAGAGCCGCAGTCAGCACTTTTGGCTGAGCGTACAGCAGGGTTTTTTCGTGTGCGTTGCTGATGACGCAGAGCACATCTTTGCCGAACATTCCCAGCGGTTTCTAAACACCTGAAGATAAATCGCTGGCGTCCGCATGAAGCCCTCAGCCGCTTCTACCGGGTTTTTTTAGCGTTAAGGTTGTCGTCGCGCCATAACCGTGAAGCCGTGATGCAACACTCGCTAAACATCAGCGACTTTTCATTACCGCTTTCCGCTGCATCGCAAAATACAAACGTGTTAACGTTTCCTCTCAGGGCTCGATGCATGTCGAAATGGAGAGAAGAAAGAAAGACGAGTGAGTGTGAGAATATCAAGTATGGATTTGGGGCGTCTGTGTAGCGGGGTCTATAGATAATGACTGGGTTTTGCTCAAAAGCTACATTTATTTCCGAAACCATGAAATGAAATTGGTTCAGTTTTCTCTTTGGCAATTTACCCACAATGCCGTTCGCCCATCCGGTCAACACAAATCGATACAGAGGTTGTAAACAGAGTTACACGGCAGCAGTTTAATCCCCGTGGATATTAGGGATGTGTATCTACAAGATTCCCAAGTTGTGATGCGATCTGTTGCAATACTTTAATTTAGTACATCAAGATATCTCGTAGTTCTGGAATAAGATGTATAGCTGTCATTAAGAACATCACCTTCTCAGCCAAACCAATGTCTCCAATGACGCTCAAACCACCAAAGTTCGTTATGATGGACCATCCCTATGTAAACATAGCAAAAAAAAAAAAAAAAAAAAAAAAAAAAAATAGATATATATATATATATATATATATAAATATATATAAAATTACTTTTAATATTTACAAGAATATTTTGTCTTCATGCTCTAGGTTGACATCCATGCATCCATGTTTCTCCATGGCCATGTTGATTAGTATTAAAAATGTGAATAATTAAATGTACATTTATAATGGGGGGGGGGACTAACGCATGGTTAAGTTGCACCTAATCACTTTTATGACAATGATTCATTAACTTCTGGCAGAAGTTCTAACCCGTAATAGTGTTAACAGGACCATCACCATGGTAACAGAATTCCTGCTAACATTTGTAGCATGCAATCGGTCGGGATCGAAAATACAAAACGTTTTTTATTACGTTTTATTACGTATTATCTGCAAACAAAATATCGTGATACTCATGTGCATCAATATTTTCTTACAGCCCTAGTCGTTTTGACTGTCACTTTGTGAACTTCTGACAGGACGTAGCGGCGACCAATCAACTATCACCAAATGGCATTCGCTTTACCTCTGTGTTGCGAAATCTGCATCGTCTCTTGTGCCAAAGCTGTTGGGAGACGTGTTGTGTCCCGATAACGTGCCATCTTGCTGCATTAACTCCGCTAATCGGCTTTCAGGGCTGATTTAAGAATTTTTTTTTTGTAGATTTTTGTTTCTGGACTTGCTTAGTTATCCAAAATGTAAATGGCAGCCAGTCAAGGTTAATTTACTTACTGCCAAGTCTCAGAGTCTCACCTCGGCCCTGGCTCGGAATTCTTTCTCCTCTGCAGGATTTCTTTTTGTTATGCTATGAACTGATTAAAGGGTGAAAAACAAACAAACCTAAAAAAAAAACAATCACCCAGGCCCGGCTTTCTTTTTTTTTCCTAGCAAACCTAAGCTCCTAAACTTTCATGCTCGTGCAAAGTCTCTAAACCGGGGCAAAGAGCGCCCTGATTAAGACGCCTAAGGAGCGCTCGTAATTATCGCCGAGCTTACCCCAAAAAGAAAACCTTCTGCCTCCTCATCAGTGCTCATGAATATGAGGTAATTATTCCTCGCGTTTAGATATTATGTAAACGTGGCCATTCAGCGCCTGCTATCGCGCCGGGTAAAGGTTAATGACTCAATGAGGGAACGTAGCCTCGACCTTCTCGCGTCTCCTCAAGTGGATCCTCCTGACCTTTTCTGGCGCCGCGGCGAACACGTTGGACGCTATCTCCACCGCGCACTCGCGCTTTACACCGAGGATGCTTCATGCTCCTCCTCAGCTTGACTTTGCGCGTAGACACTTTTGTACCTCGTAGTAACAAGCTCCTTCAATGCTCATGAAAAAGTGGTCGAATAAATAAATGCAGCCGAAGACCAACATCTAGGGTGGAATGTGTCCTGGAAGTTTCCTGTGTCCAGAATCAAGCTAAACGCAAATTAACGGCACTGATTTTATTAACGCGGTGTGCATTACTATCTGCCGATCTGCTCCTTCACTCTGCTTTGTGTTGGCGAATGAATGAAAACCAAGGCAACAAAGAACAAAAAAGAAGAAATGAATAAAGAAACTTCAGTGCATCCACTCACCTTTCCTAAATTTCCCTGAATTACTCCTACTAGCTGCGCATTCACATCAGGTACGATCTCCTCACTATATTAGCGTATATTACCGTATGGACCCTTACACAAGCGCATCGCATTCCCAAATCCGTATTACGCAATAAAGCGCTTTTTTATCTTTTTGTGAATGCAATGCGCTTCCGTATAACCTAAACCTATCACCAGTTTATATGGAAAAGCAACCGGAACAGAATTCTTAAAGGAGCCACGTCCCATATTTTACACTTAAAACAACCACTAAACAAAGTAACATTGAAATTAACAAGAAATTAATATTCGCAATAATTTCCAGAGTAAAATAAATATTAAATAATCAATAATTTTATAAAAGGGAGAGATTTTCAGAGAAATGTATAGAATTATAACATCTGTTACAGTTAGAGTATTAGAAACATGGAAAGCATTCATTTATGTACATTGAAAACTTGTTTTTAATGTACTATAATCATGAGTTAACTCGTGGCAATAAGGATTAAATATTTCAATATTGACAGCCATAGTTTTGACATTTTCAGCAGCTCGTTTATGCTCTTCCAGTCAAAACACATCCAGCAGCCTCACGTCGATTACCATATGTCAAACGTGCGTCATGTCCAAGGTGTATATCCACCCAGTTCCACACTAAAGTTGTTCTTATTTTCTGTCCGTGATGAAATCACAAACGTCGTATCGCACCAGTTTAGTCTCAAAACTTTTTGATAATGCCTCGTAAACCGCGAGTGGAATTAACGTGCGTGACTAATTGTAATAAATGGATGTACCGCTCCTGCTTCTCGACACATGGGCACATATGGTGAGGGGGAAGAAACGGGATGATTAGTGGAAAAGTTTGGTTTGGATATTGACGATGATGATGATGATGGCCGTGGCGGTTGATGAGCGAGTCCGAACTCGTAAACCGTTCTCGTGATGTTTCGCACTTCCACTTTGTTGAAAACTAGAAGGCAACGATTCAGCCGCTTTCCAGACAGACGATAATGAAGATCGTCTAAGATCTCAATATTTACAAAACTAGACGACTCGGTTTGTACATTCGCGATTTGCACTGAAATCAACACACTGCACTGAAATATTTTCAACACAGGATCCATATAAAAAGCCCGGTTAGGGAGTGTCTCTGCTCCCTACGCTCTCTGCTAAACCCAGCAGGAAACCCAGTGGACCTCCCGGTGATGTTCCGGACGGCGCGAACCGGATTCAACGGACCGGTTACCTTGAATCCTTTAACAAGCTGGAGTTAGCATGTAGCGCTCTCCGGTGTTTAACAGCTGATGAGGAGGCATAATTAGCGCTGCTTTTAATCCTCGTCCTTCACCACATAGCTTCGCTCTGCTCGCAATTCCCAAGGCAGCGCATTATTTTAGCTCTGCCAGTCGACTAGCAGACCTGTTTGTGTGTGTGTGTGTGTGTGTGTGTCGTTTATAATGAACGGCTGTAGTCAGCTGCGCCTCGTCGTCCTGCTCGCTGCCACTTCAGCCGTCATTCCTGAATGTATTTTAATTGTCCTCGGTTTAGAGACGAAGCCGGACTGGGAATTCTTTTCGCTTCGTCCAATCACCAGCTTCCGTCATCCAACTACTTCCTATTGATATTATTATTAGTATTTCGTTGTCGGATGTACCGGGCTTAAAAGCCCTACGGGGATGACTTTATAAAACAGCAACAACAACTCACCGCAAACTTGTCATCGCACACTCCGTAAGAGGTCTCCAATGTTTGTCCAGGCGTAAATACGACACACAGGTTGACAACCTTCAATTTACAGTCTCGCGACTACAAGGACGTTTCTAACAAACCCGCCTCGCTAGAAAGTGAAATGCAGGCAGGGGCGATTATAATTAGCCGCGCTGTGCTGTTAGGTTTATGATGTGTTTTACGCTAACGGTACTTGCTAATAGGATTCTGAAATTGGATTTATGGTCATAAAGGAATCTGTTTAGGCCACGCCCACTTCAGGTAGTAGAGAGAAAGTCAAGCATTATTCAGTTAAAGTAAAAAGCGCCACCTTTCACATGAATACATGTCTAAAAGTGCCTACAAATGTACTTAAGTATTCGTAGTTAGAAGTTTGGCCACGATTTGAGATGAATTTTGATACTCTTAAAAGATTCCGAAATAAATTTTCCTGCTTACGTGAAAAAAAAAAACACACCGTATCTGCATCCGTTATGTTTTACCTTGTCACATCCTTAAAGGCAGCAGCGACAAATGTCAAGTCCGTAATAATAATAAAATGCAAAAACAGAATTTTCACTCCAGCAGTCATTATTTTTTTTCCCCTCTTTTTTTTCCCTCTCCTCTTTCCTGTTATCTTCTCTGAAATACTTTTGAATCTAGTATTTTAAGGTCAGCTCTTCAGGGAGCCCTGCCTCCATTAGCAGCCCATTAATCTGAGAGCGGGAGCTTGCGGCCTTGCTCTTGGCCCCTCGCGCATTTTTTTTGGCCCGTCTCTTTCGTTTGCGACACTTCTCGGCAACCCGGCTCTCAACCCGAAAAACACGCCGTAATTTATCCCGTCTAAAGCTCTGCACACAAACATGTCCCGAAAGTGGTTTCTTCAGCCGGTCGGATCTTTTCTCCATCTTGACCTAGGCTGATCCCTGTTTCCTGCGCTGTGTGTGAGGCATGACACACACACACACACACACACACACACACATACACACATAGCTTTATCTGCAAATGCCAGACATCAAGTCTACATCTAATATATACGTCTATTTTTTCTACTAAACCACCATGATTTATTTATTTATTTTCTGTAGCAAGTTAAAAAGCAAGATTGCAATAAAAGCCTGGAGCGTGACTGATGTTAATTAATATTCACGCTTTATGAGCTGTGATATGGGTCTCAGCACGGCTCTCCGGTGCCTGCCGGCTAGTCGCCTCGTAAGCTAACCACCGATCTTGCTAGCTACGGCTAACGAACCTTGTCTTCTGAAATGGAGCCAAACCTGTAAATGTACCTGAAGGCTGCATCAACGTAACCCAATGAGAGCGATCGCGTCGGGGTTTTTTATTTTTTTTAACCGTCAAGAAAGCGCTTAAACCCCGAATGTAATTTCCTTTACCTTTAATGTCCTCTCGTTTCGATCTCTCCGCGATTTATCGCTGCATGGATGACGCGGATTTATCGATGAACCTTTATTTTGTATTTTTTTTGCCCTCCTTCTCAAGGCTCCTACATGCCGCTTCATTCCCTCTTGATTGATCGAGTGCTTTTTGTCGACATCGTTTGGGCCTTTAGGATTTCAAAGATGTGCAAAAAAAAAGGCATTCGATAATTAATTTTTTTGCCGAACTCCGTAATCGTATTAGCGTCATGAAAAGACGATTTCGCGGCTGATTCGCGGATGACGTTCAAAGCCTTTTAAAAAGGGGATTTTTTTTTCTTTCCCGCTGACAGTCGGTTGCTCGTGTGCTTTGTGGCGTGGAGAACGATTTTACGCTCGGAAGGAAGGAAGAAAGCCCGAGCTGTTACGCACTCTCGCTGGCCACTTCATTAGGGACGTCGGTTCGTTCAGGCGGTCATTAAAACCGACGATCGCGTGGCGACGGTGCGGTGAAGGAAGTCGTGCAGATACTTGAGACGAGTTTGATGGAATATTTTTTTCGCCTATTTTTCTAGAGTTCAAATCGCAGCCACACCAAGCTCTGCCACTTTTGGGCCCTCAAGCAAGGCCCTTAAACAAGTATGTTAATGATTAGAAGGTTGTGGGTTAAAGCCCCGGTATCGCCCAAGGATCCAGCTACTGATTCAACGTTACTGAAAGTAAAGGGTTCAAGCCCCTGCGGTTTTACTGATATGGGGTTACTGACCAGAAGGTCAAGGGTTCAAGAATCGTTATCGCCTTGTATGGAGCTATTGATCTAGGGTTATTGATAGGAAGCTTGGTATGCCAATGTTGCCACTCTTGGGCCCTTGTTCCTCTATGACAACAAGAAACCATATCAGCTTTCATGCTTATGCCATGATCAGGAATTGAACGTTTATTCAGCGATATAAAAAAAAATAAACAAAATCTCCAAATGTCACCTAGATTGGATCTCAAATCTTCCTTTGACGTGGCTCTTTGAAGTCAGTCAATAACACGGACATGTTTTGTGCCAGTAGGTCACTCGGGCCGTGATGACGTAACTGCATTGGGAACTTGGCACACACCGGATGCCTTAATGCTAATCGAGCATTGTGTACCAGTTAGAGCCTATCCGAGTATTGTTGCTGACCTCATCTCTTTTGAGGGCCCTGATTGACCCCGCATCCTAATGGATATTCCTGCACGGTAAAACCCTGTGGTCATCTCAAACCCAGGAACATGACAATGATTTCATCGTACTTCGCCGACTTCGGCATCAGATCTGAATCCAATAAAGACTCTTGGGGAAATTGGGAGGAAAAAGGAATTGTGGTCAGGGCTACCGTGCTACAAACACTTACGAATGTTCATAGACCAGCCGTACCATTCTGTATATTTAAATTAGCATTAATATTAGCACTATTACCAATTCATCCCGTACACATCATTTCATAAATCAAACCTCGGTGCGATGTCTACAGTCTTTGAACCTCTTGCGTTCATTTCCCCAAGAGTGAATGATTAAACGTGATCATATTAAAGCAGCATATAATCCCGTTCCAGTGAGAAAAAAAGTCATTTCTCTGATGCTGCTTTAAGACTGCTTTCCTGTTTAGATTAATCCTTATTACTACTGGGCTTCTTTAAACTTACGAGTCAAGCGTACACCATTTTTTTTGTGCTGTGTTTATTTATCTATCCATCATCCATCGTTGTTTGTACATATGTATTTATTTGTACATATTTGCCTGTCTGTTTTTGTCTATCTATCTATCTATCTAGTCTATTATCTGTCTGTCTCTGTCTGTCTGTCTGTCTGTCTGTCTGTCTGTCTGCCTGCCTCTATCTATCTATCTATCTATCTATCTATCTATCTATCTATCTATCTATCTATCCTATCCATCCATCCATCCATCCATCCATCCATCATCATCCATCCATCCATCCATCCATCCATCCATCCATCCATCCATCCATCCATCCATCCATCCATCCATCCATCCATCTATCTATCTATCTATCTATCTCCATCCATACATCCATCCATCAATCCTTGTTTGTACGTATGTACTGTATTTATATGCATTTATTTGTACATATTTCGTTAATTGTATTTTTTTTGTTCTTGTCTTGATTTGTACCTGTATATATGTATAATCATATTTATTTACTTGTCTATTTGTCTGTTTGCCCATCCATTTGTTTATTTACAATAACCACTGACCCTGGATCGATAATATTGTAAAGCCCTGTCACAACGCTGCCACACGCCGCTCTTTATTGATGAATGTCACTGTGATGTTTTACCACGGGGTGTAACCCGCTCGTACAGTGTCTGACATCAGTGTCATGGCTTTGGGAGTGGAGCTTTACAGCCGTCGGTGTAAAAGTGAAAGCCTCCACACACCCGACCCCCCGACCAGCCCCCCCCCCCCCCCTCCCACCTACCCCAGATCATAAATTAGTGATGGCGCTAATGTTTGCGGTGTAAGTGATCTTGTGGCCTGCCGGAGGGTGTCTTTCACCCAGAGAGCACTCACTCCGATACGTCTCTCAGCGTACTAATGGATCAATTTTGGACCTGGCACTATGTAATCCCCACGGAAGCCTATCGAAGCAGACACTTATCAGGTTCTGAGGAGGCGAGCGACTTTAACAGAATCAGTAGTAATATTAGCTGCGGCATGGCTTTAGGATGCCGGAGCACCCGCCTTTCTGCGTTTGATGTCGGGTGTTGTGCGGGATGCATTTGCATTTCTTTTCATCTGGTACACAATGCGTTCGCGCTACTTACAACTCTTCTTTCAGGCATCTTTTGCTTTGTTTTGTTCATAGTCACCTTCTCATTGCATCCTTAATTATTTGCCATTGGTTGGCTTCACGGTGTGTGTTCTCAGCTCGCTGTTATCATTCTCTCACCCCTAGTGAAGTGCGACCTCACAAGCTTGTTTGTGTGGCGTGATACCTTTTTTCCCCCCTAACACGACCTTGTCCTTTCGTTGTTTTTTTTTGTTCCATTGGCTGATACGCTGCATAAAAAATTTGGGTTAAACAAATGGTTAAAAAAAATCCAAAATCATAAATAGACTAAATTTTAGACTAATTAAAATTTTTGACTATTTAAATTTCTCTCTCTCTGATTATATATATATATATATATATATATATATATATATATATATATATATATATATATATATATATATATATATATATACCTTCTTTTAAATGCACAATCCAATCCGAATCCATTTGGTGATGGCTGCAAACGAGCGCTCATTTACATTGCATTTGCATTTACGCCCTTATCCAGAGCGACTTATAACTCATTCACTGTGATTCATACAACAAAGCAGTTGAGGCTTAAGGGCCTTTCTTAAGGGTAAAGTGGCATTTGAACCCACAACCTTCTGAGGAGAAGTTGTGACCTAATAAGCGAATCATTCCCACATAATCTGTAATTTCGCACCGAGGCAGAAAAATCTACATTTGTATAGTAAATCGGTATCACTGAACACCTTTGCAGTGAATCAAATGTAGGCATAAAATTCAATTCAATATTCGAGGAACCATTTCATCCAGAGTTATGTATAATATAACCCAGACTTGTTGAACTTGTCCATAATCGCAGAGGAGGGTGTGTGCTCTGGGCTACTGATCGGAACATCAGAGGTTCGAACCCCGGTATTACCGCTCTTGGGTCCTTCAGCAAAGTCCATTAATCCATAATCCATGTATCATGGCTGACTATGATACAAAGATATGCGAAAGAAACAATTTCACTGTGCTGTAATGTATATGTGACAAAAAATTCTATTCTATTCATCTATCACCAGAGATGCTACATGGTCTAATGTGTTATGGATAAGACACTATCACATGCACATTTTATTAAAACCATTAACTTCGGTTCATTTCGCTGCTCGGTCATAACCAGCCTAATACTTGTGAAACAATTCATTAATAATGTATCCACAGCAAATCTCTCGGTCTGTCAGTGAAGGTCCTCAGGGTGGTGGTGGTGGGGGTCTTGGACAGCGTCCTGAGCGCGCCATTACCTCACTAAAAGTCGCCCCCAAATGAAATGAAACCATCATTCTGGATGTTGTCAGTTTCTGGGATTAGTTGCTAAATCTGTGCTAAATTCGGGAGTGTTACTGACGCGTCTGTTTATTACTTGTTACGCTGTTAGATGATATTTTCTGTGTGATAACACGTCCCGTCTATGACAAATTATACAATCTCTGGAGGCAGATCTGCGATTAATGACTCTTACTAACCCAGTTGGCTTTTACAGTACGTACAGGTTTTAGAGCAACAAATGCTTTCACCTGGAAAACGTCTTCTGCAAGGCAGATTGGGCATATTTGAACAAGCCAACGCTCCCCTTTCTTCCTGTTTGAAGATAACAAATATGAGATAATCAAACATTTAATTCTATTTGGAACAGACTTTGTGCAAATGATGAACACAGATATGAACAAGGAACTTTTCAGAACGTACAACATTTACCAAAAAATTCCCCCTTTGTCTTGTGCCTGTGAATTAATCTTGTGCCTGTAAACCATTATAGTATATATATATATATATATATATAAAAAAAACAAATAACTGATATATATATATATATATATATATATATCAGTTATTTGTTTTTTTGTCTTTTGTTTTTAAGCTTATTCATCAGGGGACGCTAATCTTACCCTGTGCCGCATACATCTGCATCGGGCCCGGTGAGTTCCCCGGTAGTCCTGTAGGAGTGCGGTTCTTTACTCTAGAACTTTCACCATTGTCACAAAATAAAATGAAAAACACAACAAATAAAACCCAGGACTGTTGAGCAGCTAGAATCACACATATGGGAGAACTTTCCTCTACCAAAACTTCATCTCTTCAGTTCTCACTGCTACACAGTGATGATAAACATGGCTCTAGAATATTTTCAAATTTGAAATAAAATGATTTTTGCCGTAAAATAGTATCTTGAATATGGCTGTATGTAGATGCTTTATGTTTTAAGAAGGTCTGTGCATTTCTAGGTCTGTGGTTTTATATGAGCGCAGTTGGAGCGCTTTTTTTTACTACTAAGATTTGAATTACAAATTTGTTTGACACTTGGTCATTGAGAGTCTTTGTGGCAATGACACGAACCTCCGAAGTAAGTCCATTCAAATCAATTCAGCTTTATTTGTATAACACTTTTAATAATGGACATTTAGTGCTTATATGTGGGGGGGTTGTAGCTCTCTGGTTTAAGGTGCTGGGCTAATGATCACAAGGTTGGGGGTTCGAGCCCCAGAATCACCAAGCAGCCACCTTTGGGTCCTTGAGCAAGGCCCTTAACCATCTGTGCTCCAGGGGCACTGATCTCTGACCCCGGCTTCCAAACAAGTTGGGATATGCAAAGAAAATAATTTCCCTCACAGGACCAATGTTATAATCAATATAATATCAATAGTATCTAAAATATGAATAAATAAATAAATAAATAAAATATGTTTGTCTGTAAGGAGCAAGCCAAGGAAAACCGCCTTGAGATGGTATAAGGAGGAAACCTTGAGGGGAACCATCTGGTAGGCACCAAATATCTGTTTATTACAGACCCGGCATTGTTTATTGTTATATCACAACCGCCATGCACGAGTTGCCTTATGGTTTCATCATTTTCAGTGGTTGAGCTCGTTGAAGGTCTCCCAGTGATGTTGTTCCACTCTTGAACGGGTCGTGGCACTTTTTGCAGCATTGATGTACGTCAAACATACATGTGGCAGATTCGTCCCTGGTTCAAACATGATTTCAGGTTGTTCTAACTTGCTGTCCGTGATGAAATCGTAGACGTGGTAACGCACCTCTTTAGAATAGCAGCAGTTATAAACACGGCCAAATATGACGTACCCTGTAAAACCAACTTTATGATGTTGTAACTATCCTATTACCTTCGTGAATATGGCAATTTTAACAACCGATAATAAATCACTCAGGTAGACGTTGTTTCCCGGACAGCTGAGTGCTGCGAGATGCGAGTTGTCAAGGGATAGATCAGGTGACTTGCATCAATCTACCGGCTTGCACGCGGAAAAAAGCGCTGGGATTTGCGTCGGTTCCTTTTCCCTCAAGACCCCGCATTCCGCCCGCACAGCCAGAGCGCCATATCGGTTTGTCTCGGAGGAGGACTTCGGAGACGCGAAACAGAATCTTCTCTCATCTGGAATTGGTCAGCGCACTTCACCTTTAGTCTGTTTAGCATGCTCAAGCGGGATCCGAGAGCCAGATGCATCCAAAACTCTAAAACAATGGCTGTGTGTAAGGTTTCAATTAATCACAAAAGACATGCTCTGCAAAAAAAAAAAACCTCTGCATGTATTTCATCCATTTCTGTACCCTTTAGTCACTGGATAGACGTTATTGGGTGGATTTGAGCCGGGTTCTGGGTTTCACGGCGGTGTTTGTGAAAGCTAGCGTTGCTAATTCTTCACATACACACTTCAGAATTGGTGTCTTGGATTCGTTTAATGCTCTGAATAGCCGTGTTTAGCTTTTGGATTGAAATGAAAAAAAAAATATATATATATATCCCTACTGTGTTCCTGGAAACAATGCAGTCCAGTGAAAAAAGAAAAGCTCTGGTGGTTCCTCAACCTCAAATACATCACTCATATTAAGTAGGTCATATATAAATGGTCGGATCTTGACAAAACTCAAACGCTGTGCATTTTTGTTTCCAAAAAAACACAAATACAAACTAGTCCGCTGCCCAGACAGTTACTAAGGATGACTAGATGGATGCCTTATCTTTTAATTACATGGTCTTTTCTTCTAATACACACTTTATATCTGACCACTCTAGGCTAAATTAGATGCCCCTAGGGTAGACTGGTGCATTTACTATTTATATCATATTCATAAAAGCTTGTGGACACCACAGGACAAGATTGCTGTGTGGATTTTGAACACCCCGTTCCACATTAGATCTCCATTTGCCTCAATTCTAATAAGATGTTCCACTCGTTTTTTTTTTTTTTTGCGTCCTTGTTGAGCCCAAAGGGTGCAAGACGTCCGGGGAAAAAAGCAGTGTGAAAAGTCCGGCGTTCCTTTACTTTTGTTCATAAATTGAGAAGGAGGTGGTGGCTTAGTGGTTAAGGTGTTGGCCTCTGGACCAGAAGATCGCAGGTTCAAACCCCACAACCACCAAGCTACCACTAGTGGGCCCTTGAGCAAGGCCCTTAACCCTCAATTGCTCAGTTGTAAGTCGCTCTGGATAAGGGCGTCTGCTAAATGCTGCAAATGTAAATGTAAATGTAAATTAAATATCATTTCACTATATATTCATATTTATTTTAACGAGCGTTTCCCTTCTTGCATTCGGATTGGCGTCAACATATAGATGTGTGAAATCACACTTTTCAGCATGAAAATCGACTTGATTTCGGTTCAACGTTTCAATGAATCGTTCGAAAGCTGCGAGGGATTGCTGCTTATTGCACCGCCGCGTTGTGAACTGCGAATGTGCGAGAAAACGATTCCCCAAATAACAGCCACATCATCACACTTTTGGTATTCCACCTCAGTTGCCCTCCCCGTCTCTCCTGACCCATCTTCCCCTCTGTCAACAGCAGGATAATTAAAAATGATTCTCAGAGAAAGGCCCTTCAGGACGGAGCGAGCACACGGCCAACAGCCTCCCGTCCTGGGAGACTCGTATCCTATTCTTCATTCCTGATGATGGATGGATCACCACCGCTTTACCGGGATTGCATACCTGCAATTTATTTATTAATTTATTACATTTTATATCAAATACTCAATTATCCATGCATATACGACGTAGTACTGTGTAAAAACGACGACCTTTTGGTCTTCTTTGTGGTCCGTAAGAACCAAATCTGGTGAGCACGGAGTGAAATCGTGTTTTTTTGCGTGTGCCGACTATTTGGTTGCTTTCGCAGAACGTCCTTCCACTGACGCTGATCATGATGAAATCGCAGCCTTGGCTCCTGATATACACAGGAAGATGTCTTTTGAATTATAAGGTCGGTGCTCCCTTCGACTATGTGTACAACCTTCTATGTTTAGCGCCATCTATTGGCCATTACTACTAGTCTCGAAAACTTTTGATATTGCTTCATATCACTTAGGGGAGGGGGTTAAGGCACTGGGATACTGATCAGAGTCCCAGTATCACCGGTGCCACCGACCCTCTATGCTCCAGTGGGCGCCGTATCATGGTTGATACCCTGCGCTCTGAACCCAGCTTCCAAACATGCTGGGATATGCGAAGAAAGATTTTCGCTGTGCTGTAATGTATACACGACAAATAAAGGCTATTAATGTCTATTAATGTCCATACTAATAGGGTTTTGTTTGGAAACGCGTCTCGACCACTCGTCCACACTGAGATGGATTTTTCAGTCAATGAAAGGGTAGATTTATGAGCATTTTTTAAATCATCGCTGCGCCGTTTTCACGGGTCGTTTCCCCACGCGGCGGTACAGTACAGGCACGTAAAGCGTTTTCAGACGGTGTGAACGAGCAATTTTTTTCTTTTAAAAAATCTATCCTGATCTGAATAGACGAGCCTCTGTTAGGATTAGTTACGCTCAGCACAGTGATTCAGCCCAAGGTGAGAGAGCAAGCGCGAAGTGGAGAAAATGTGCTGTTCGATCCTGAAATTTGCATAGTGATGACAGAAAAAAAAAAAACTGACAGACCTATCCGTCAGAATCATATTGTTCGATTGTACGTCAGCCGCTCCTTTTTTTTTTACCGAGAGAGACTTTGAGGTCGTGTTTGTTCGGGTCTCGGCAGAGGACTTGGCTCCTTCACAATAGATTCCTAGTCATGCTTAATGAATTCTGTGCCTTATGTTCCCGAATGTAATTTGATTAGTGACCTGTTAAGCAGGCATGCGTCGGACCTCTTCATTCAAGTCCGCCGGGTCTCCAGGAATTGGCCCGTGTCTTGGCCGTCCACCTCTGCCCCCTCCGTCACATTGGCACAGAGCGGAAAGACAAGATGATTAATGGCCTAGCTCCCCGAGCCATTGTCTTGCGCGGGTGACAGGGACAAAACCGTCACTAGACCCCCCCACACCTCCTCCCACCACTACCACTTCCACCACCACCACCACCCCCCTCTGTCACATTAGCCCTGCACTGGGAACATTTGGCTGGGTGGAGTGAGAGTTGTAGGCATCCAAAGCATTGTCATGTCGCCTCTCAGGAAGCTTCAGCGATGCCTCGGATCTTCTGGCAGCGCCCGATAGTCTCTGTTAAACAGGAAGGATGAAATCTGTTTCATCCAAATAGGGACCTCGCAGGAAATCGCAATCTTGTTGGTGGCTTTTGTCAGTAGTTCAAACTGTAGCTGTCGTTTTAATATAGGGCTTTATTTTATGTTTTTTTGTGTTTTTTTTTCCAACAACCTGTCAAATTATGGCATGTGCAAATGAATAAATCTTTAAATCGCCAGAATAAGTGTGGCCTTTTTTTCAACATTTATTTATTTATTTATTTGATCCTGAACAGATTTCATAGGCGCGGCTCGGGCGACTCAGACTTTAAATGTTTCATGACCACCCTGTTGCTGTGAGCGCGAACGCCGGCTTTTTCTCCCGTAGATAAAAAGTATTCCGGCTTATTAATGGGAAATTAGCCCTCTAGACTTCCCAGCAGAGTTTTTTTGGGGCGATTGAACAGAGACTTCGTCTCTTGATTTAAAATGTTTAAAGGATGCGCCCTCATTAGAAAGCAAGGGAATAATTGTCAGAGAAATTATGGAGGAAGAAGCCTGCTTTTTAAAAGCCTGCTAGTGGAGATATCCAACTTTTTGTTCACTAAGAGACCAGACGGATAAATGACTGAGAAGACCTGACCCTGGCCAGAAATATGAGATTTCACAAGATGTGCTTTTTAACATCAGGTCCACATTTACTCCACTTTTCCCCTCTTATAATATCCTGCACTCTTCTGGGACGATGTTCTACTTGATTTCCGAGTGTCCTTGGGTAGAAGTAGTGGTGTAAGGTGTGGTTAGGATGCGTGGGCTACAGTCAGCGTTATTATTAATGAAAACATTAATTCAAAATGTTTTTAATAGGGTTTAGAGCTCTATAGCTGAAGATCTTCATGGAGCTGGATTTGTGGAACAGGTTTGGGTCTCCTAAATCGAGCTCTATTGCAGGAGATCTTCCATTCCAACCCAGATCTGCACATTGTAATGGAACAGGTTTCAAGTGAAGGGAAACTTCAGGGACATTTTCTACATTTGTGTGCCTCTAGCATTGGGGAAGATCCGCATATGGCTGTAAAAAGGGCAAATGTTTTTGTTTCCTGGCAGTTTTTCTCAAGATGTCACTAGTGGGCCCTTGAGCAAGGCACTTAACCCCATTTGCTTGGTCTTCCCCAGCCATTAGGGTTGCATAAGCCAATGCCAAATAAATGAGGATAAATAAAACATGCGCCAAACCAAATTTGTGTCATCCACTGTGGCGCCCCCTAACGGGAGATTTTAATGGTTTATTTCAGGACCAGTGGTGGTGCTTTCACTTTCTTTTTAACCATGACTCCTAGACATATCTCATGCTACAACAGAGTTGCCCCTCAATACATTCTTATTCCCACTATTTTATTGAAAGGTTTCATTTATTAAAGGAATAAAAATTCACAAAGATGTTTTTGTGAATTTTCAGAATTGTCAGAATTTTTGTCAAAATTCACAACAATATTTCAGCATCTGTATATATGTTGGACAATCTCCTTCATCTGTACCTTTTAATACAACCTTTCTCATACAAAATTCACACTGTCCAACATATATACATTCATTCATTCATCTTCTACCGCTTTATCCGATCTTCCCTAGGGTCTACCGCTTTCCAGTCTGTGATCTGCCTATCTCAGGCCTGTGCCTATCAGGCGTCTATGGGCATTAAGGCAGGATACACCCAGTATGGAATTCCAACCCAACGCAGGACACACACTCACATTCACACACACATTCATACACTAGGGACAATTTTCCAAGGTGCCAATCAACCTACCGTGCATGTTTTTGGACCGAGGGGAAACTGGAGAACCCGGAAAAAAAAACCTGAAGCAGGGGGAGAACATGCAAACTCCACACACACACACACACACACACACACACACACACACACACACACACACACACACATATATATATATATATATATATATATATATATATATATATATATATATATATATATATATATATATATATATATATATATATATATATATATATATATATATATATATATATGTATATACTCGTACCTGATAACCAAGACAAATTCCTCGTACTGTAAAGTGCTCTTTACTGAACCCTTTACTGTACATGGCAATTAGACCTTTTCTGATGCTGATTCTAAAATGTATTGATCATGGGTCTCTCTCTCTCAAGGTGAAATCACTTCCATTTATATTTTCCTTGAGTATTCATGTACACTCCATAAAATCGTTCTCTTTCTCATTTCTTTTTCAGCCCAGTTGAGTTCTCGAAGCTGATTGGTGGACATTGTTGTAGCATAAGAGAGGGAGGTTCGTATTAACGTTCGTAAATCATTTTACTATGTTTCTCTAGTAACAGCTCATCCACAAGTATGTACTGTATGTGGTATTCCTGCGTAGCCGCTGAAAGCAAACATGTCGAGCGTTGTAACAGTCGGCCATTACGCACGCATGGGATAATGACTGAAAATAACCGGCGGCCTTTAGGTCACGAACACAATGTCTCCAATTAAGTAGGTTTCAGTAGAGTGCCAGGGAATTCCCTGGCGATCGAACGGAATCACGGCGTCGTATTCGACAAGCAGGTTTTATTTTTAAACCGAAAGTCAAGCCATGTAATAAACTTGTCCCCTGCTCATTCTCGAAATGCCCTTCGTATTGCCGCTTGACACGAAACAACTGTTTGTGTAAGCGAAGGCTTGTGCGGATGCCAGGGTTGACCCAGGAAAATAATGGTAAGGGGACAGCTGTCGCTAAGCCTGTGTGTATGAGTGTGTGAGGGCGTATGTGTTTGTGTGTATGTATATATATGTGTGTGTGTGTGTCCACACCGGCTCTGATGTAGTGTTTGCCATCTGGGTCAAGCAGTCACAGACGAAGCTTAAGCAACAGAGAGTGGTGGATTAGAATGGCTTATTTCTTTCGACTCGTCTAATCTAAGACTGGATTGCAATTGATTTTTTTCTTTCCCTCTCTCCAAATAAGTGAATAATAGGTTGTTTGTTTGTTTGTTTGTTTTTTTCCCCCTCCCGATAGTTCTGACCCGATTTTTGTGTAACGTCTGATTGCGTTTCTAAATGGACCTTGATTTAACGACTGCAATCGCACAATTATCGATTGTGATCTCACAATTAATATTTTTACTTGATTTTATCTCTCATTTCTCATAGTGGCGAGAAAAAGTCACAATTGTAAGATAAAAACTTGCGATTCGAGAGAATAACAAAAATCTGAAATTTTGTACAATTTCCACTTCAACATTGCGAGTTGTCACATTTCTGACTTTATATCTTGCTATAGCAAGTTTTCGCAGATGTGAACTTTTATCTCACATTCCCGACTCCTATTCCTCGCAATTGCAACTTTATATCATTCTCTTCTGAGGAAAAAAGTAAATATTGCGAGATAAGAAAGCTTCCATATGATTTCAACCAGTATAAGAAAAAAAAGCCCTGTCTGGAATCATTGTGTGTGTGTGTGTGTGTGTGTGTGTGTGTGTGTGTGTGTGTGTGTGTGTGTGAGAGCGATGTAGGATCTTTTGCCCCAACAAACTTGGAAATGTCTCTGAGATATAGCCAATAACCCTAAAGCTGGAATGTTTGTAGTCAAATCATCCAGAAACAATATTAAAACCTGAGCTTTTGCCCAAACGTTTCATGGAATTCCTTTCTTTATTTTAGTGTATTTTAACCATACATATAAATTCTATCTAACACAGAGAACAAGAACAAACTAACTTGAGAAAAAAGCCTTGAGAAAAGTTAGTTTGTCCTTGTTCTATATATATATTATATATATATATATATATATATATATATATATATATATAGGGTTTTTATATTTGTCTTGTTCATATCATAATATATATATATATATATATATATATATATATATATATATATATATATATATATATATATCGTTATTATAAATATCTTATTATGGATGTTGCCACAAACACATGTACTGTAAAGTGTATACATTATGCTTGTGTAAATTGCTCTGTTTTGTTAAATTACAGCATGTAATGCACACTACCGCATACTGATCAACATTCCCTGAGACTCCTGATTAGGCTAAGCCATGTCCAGCCTCACAATGTAGGGTGTAGCTAATGACGAATTTGTCCTTGGTAGCTTCTGAAATTGTTCCTACGCCTTTTTACAATCACCTGTCAATTCCCGCCATATCATGTGACAGCTTCCTGAAAGGGTCGGGTCAGGATTAATACGTTTCCTCGAACGCTTGTGCTTAACAACCGAGGCACCTGTTTTTGAGGAATTCGCTATCCATCCTCTTCTGCATACATACAGGACATTTGTGTAGGACGCCTCCCTTGACAATTGTGTAACGGGCCACGTTCGTCAGAGACGTCGGTATGAACGTGACCCCGGTCAGTCTGAAGTCCAGGAAACCCAGGCGACCTGTTTGTGCTGTGTATTACATCTGAATAAGAAATAGAATTAGGGAATATTAGATGTAATTAATTTGTCCCTGGTTAGATCATGGATTTCTGTCCTTTTGTCATTTCCTCACTCTCATTAACTATGGTGTATGCTGTGTGTGTGTGTGTGTGTTTGTGTGTGTGTAAGGTGTGGAAATGGTCAGGAGTTTTGTCGGGGATGTTTGTTTCTCAGCGTGGCATAGAATATTCAGGAAGTGTGACTGATATAAGTACTTAATCATACATAATAATCCTCTTCCTGACGTGATCTGATCCTTTCTTAATGACGGCTGTGATTTATTTGGGCCAAGCAATAACTAACAGAAGGATTGTGTTGTGTTGTTTTCTTTTTTTTTGTTGTTTTTCTTTTATTATTTATTTTGAAGGCAGGATGCCTACTGGGTTCTTCTTAAATGAATTGAAAGGCGTAACAAGCCCAAATGCTCCTTCTTCTAAAGCTGTATTCTTTTATGCTCAGATTCTCTGAGGTTTCTAAAGGCTCCTTAAGGCTACAGTTGCAGCTGCGGGAGTGTTTATCGCCTAAAAAGGCTTAGCTTCTTCAACGCCAAGCGGTTTCATGACTTTTCCGATCATGTTTGCAATTAAGTTCCTCTCGCTCAGTGTTGCATGTCCGCTTAGCCTGCATGAGGTTTGCCAATTCCTGCTTGGCCCGAGTCTCTGCTTGGTGAGGGATTTATTTAGTTATTTTTTTAAAAGATGTATCAGTATCGCCTTAGTTGAGCACCTAGTTGTGGAGTTGTAAATGTAATGTATAGACTGCATTACATTGTGCTTATTATGCTGTAAGTATACTGTAATAATGAAGACTAATAATATATATATATATATATATATATATATATATATATATATATATATATATATATATATATATATATATATATATATATATATATATATATATGAGAATGCAACGATATGCAACTCTTAAAAGCCCATATATTATTCAAGAATAAAAAAAAAACGATCAAATCTTTAAACTATAGAAATGTCCAATTTTAATGGAAAAAGGTAGATTTTGGTTTTGATGGCTACAGCGCGTCTCAAAAAAGTTGGACCGTGGGGGCAACAAAACCCTGGAATAAGTTTTATTAAATAGAAACAGCTGGAGGAACATTTTGCAACTAATTAGGTTACTTTGCAACATGACCGAGTATGAAAAGAGTATCGGAGAGAGGCAGAGTCTCTCAAAAATAAAGATAAAAACAGAAGTTCAACAATCGGAAGAAAAAAACGTTATATAATATCCAATTATTGTAAGAAACTGGAGAAAAACCTGTGCAGTGGATGATGGAATTTAGATGCTGTGATCTTCAGACCCTCAGGTCACATTGGATTAAAATCAGGCCTGATTCTGTAATGGAAATCACCTCATCGGATTGGAAACGACTCTTTGACCTTCCTAAACGCAGGTTTAAATTTCTGTCATGCGGAGAAGAAGCTATACGTGAACATGATCCATACACACTACAGTTTGCTCGGGGCCAAAGCTTATTAACCATGAAAAAAATCTTTCTGTGGTTGGATTGAAATTTGAAATGCTTTTTCAGAAAACATGGACGTTGGGGTTGTATGTATATGTATATGTATATGGTTGTATGTTGTGGAAATCCACAGTAAAAGTTATCAACATTTTAACACAACAACCTTGAGTGGGGAAATCCTGCAGGGAATCCTGCATTGTATTTATGTAGGTAATAACAAGTATAGTTTTATTGCTATTAATATGTGCTTTAGACCATGATGCAGAAAGCAGCAGAAAACAATGCCTTTCGACACGAGAATGTGACTTCGGTGTAAAGCCGAGAATTAATTTTAGCCCCTCAGTCTGAAGGGTGCACATGTGAAGGTGACTCTGTGCTCGGTATTGGCAGGGAATTTGATAGGGCCTGGTCTGAAGGCAGGCGCGATGCCCGCGTGAGTGTCACGCCGCGTGATTAGTGACACGGCGCCGAGTGATGCGCTACGGCTGGCCTCAGCCGGCCCTCTGGGACCTGGTACTAAATGGGAATGGAGGCTACCGCTCTCTGCCACCATCTGCGTCGAGTGCGTGATTAGACGAGTCCACCTAGGCTGTGTGTGTGTGTGTGTGTGTGTGTGTGTGTGTGTGTGGGTACGTGTGCAGGTTCGGCGGCGAGTGAGGAGCATTCCAATCGTTTGTGTAACCTTAAACTCTGCTTGATACTCAGTGCAACACTACAGTGATATCCGTGATGAAATTCCAGCATCTCGTTGTTGACGGCGGCTTTTTTTATTTATTTCTTCCTTCGTTTACACCACATTATTCTCTCCGTGTCAACTCTGTGGATTTATTATTCTAATTCTTGTTTTTAATGCTTGAACTTTCAATCTACGATCATTCTGTCGTTTTTTTGGGCCCTTGAGCAAGGCCCTTAACCCTCTCTCCTCCTATCTATTTATCTATCTATTAAGTTTTATGATAAAATGATAAAAATGATTTATGTGTTTTTAACTCTAATGAGCGAGCCTGGGGTGACTGTCGCAAGGATAAAAACTCCCTTAGATGGGATGGAGAAGAAACCCTGAGAGAAACCGGACTCGTCTTCATTTGGGTGTGATTATAAATAATACAAAACACCAGAGAGTGAGAACTCGCATGAACACTGGAGTGTGTGTGTGTGTGTGTGTGATTGTGTGTAATGTCCTAAGCCAAAGTAGTCCAATGTCAAATCTCTGCATGAAGTGGAGATCCAAAGGGAGCTGGTACATCTCTAGATGGTTCCGGATGTTTGCAGGGTTTAGTTGTTTTGGCGTCTACTCTTTGAAGTTTCATAATCTGCATGGGGCGGGACGAGACTGGAGCTGCTGGAACCGCAGGAAGCCTCGGGCTGAGAAGAGAAGCAGTGGAGACGAATTAACGTAGTTTCTGTAATCTGTTTAGCATGGCTGAGAAGAGAAGCAGTGGAGATCGAATACATAGTCCTACGTGGGTCTATCCATCCATCCATCCTGTTCATAATCATCCATCAGCAAGATCACATGTCCAAATCTGGGGAAATCATCATCAGGCATCCATCTCCATCCATCCCTGCCCATCCTTATCCATCCATCTATCCCCATCCATTTATCCATCCATCCATCTATCCATCCATCCAACCTATCTATCTATCTATCTGTCTGTCTGTCTGTCTGTCTGTCTGTCTGTCTGTCTATCTATCCATCTATCCGTCTGTCTGTCTGTCCATCTATCCATACCCACACCCACACCCACCCCCCATTTATCCATCCATCCATCAATCCACACCCACCAACCCATCCATACATACATCCATTCATCCACATCCATCCATCCTTCCATCTATCATCCATTTATCCATCCATCTATCATCCACCCATTGATCCATCCATCCATTAGTCCATTGATCTATCCATCCATCCATCCATCATCCATCCATCCATCTATCTGTCCATCCATCCATCCATGCATCCATTCATCCATCCACCCATCCATCATGTATGCATTTTGTGGCACATTGACATCGCATGTATTTGCGCCACTGAGCTGCATGTGAATGACCCTGACATTTCCTACAGCTCCAGCTTCCGACCGAGTGGAATACTAAACCAAATGGAAACCAGGTATAGATCTGCCTGGGATCGGAATTCTCCTGCATCCATGGAATACCCGCCCATGTTTGAAATGCATGAGGACCTTTTCAGGAAAAGTGTACAGAGTATTCCCAAATTCCTGCACGGCAACTCTTCTGCCGGAATGCGGATTTGGGAAGGAAACCTTAAAGGACGGAAGGAGACAAATCCCTGTTTAATCCATGCACCGTATGACAGGAGATAATCCATCTTGAAACCCTGATTGTCAAATATGAATAAAAAAATATATATAATTACCAAATTGCGTCGCGATCCGTCACAACGTCATGGCGGCGTGCTAATTCCTGCTCCGATGCAGCAGTCGCTTGTTATTGCTTTAACAGATGTTACAGCGAACGAGAGCGGCATTTAGTTTAGCGCTTCAGAGACGTTATTCCCCCCCGACACCGGTTTCAATAATTCTCGTACCCGTGACGCCTGCGTGTCTACTCAAATACTGGCCGTTTTTAACCGGAGATAGATGTTGAGGCATGCTGAGAAGCCATCAAGCAAAAAATTAGATTCGTTAAGATGATGGGAGATCATTGTTTTGTTTTTTTTTGGGGCGGTGGGGTGGGGGGGGTCTCGAGTTGCTACGGGCAGCGAACTCCTGGTGTTCGGCAAGGAGCAGAATCCGAGGACTGGACTGAGAGAGAGAGAGAGAGAGAGAGAGAGAGAGAGAGAGAGACACGAGTAAAAAGAGATGGAGTGAGAGCGAAAAAGAAATGGTGTGTGACAGAGAGAGATGGAGGAACTTGTGAGACGAGGAGGTGGGGGGGGTCGGGGGACATTGATGAAGAGAGAAGAGGGAAGAAATGGAATGTAAAGGTGGGGTGCGGGTGACGAGACGAGTAGAAACTGGAGAGAGGGAGAGGGGGAAGAAAAAGGGACGAGATGAGAGATTGAGTGGTGCACTGAGACAGAAAGGGGGTGGTGAAACGAGAAGGGAAAGACAAAACAGAACGGAAAGTTAAACGAGAAGAATTCATTTATAATAATTCTGTATTTGTTTTTTGGGTGTGGATGGGGGGATTATTGGAAATGCTTCTAAAGTAAAAAACAAAAAGAAAGTGTATTTATTGTCATGGGTCTTTTGATTTGATGTTGGTCAGATTTGTTGAGACGTGTGTAAGCGATGTTGCGGTTGCTGTACTGCGCTGTGGAAGATGACAGAAAATGGGGCTTCTGGACTTTTTCTCTCCCCGCATTTGGTTCGTGTTGGTCCTGTCTGCTGAGAGAAAGTGTGAGTGGACTGATGGGGCTGGCAAGAGAGCCAAGCGATCTGCATTCCTTTATAATATCACTATTTCAAATCTACGGAAAACACACACACACACACACACACACACACACACTCACCTTATCATTCTTACCCTACACAGGCATCTGCACTCTATCCTGCCTATATCACTCGGGAGCATACATTCAGTCCAACACACACACACACACACAGACACACACACACAGACACACGCACACACACGTGTATACTTTCTTGGCACAAGAGATTGCGATTCGTCTCTAGGCTTGTTTAGTTTCTGGCCTGGGTTCGTGCTTGGCTCCTTGAAACCGTGCATTGAGAGCGAGCTTTGGCTTTGATCTGCAAGATGTCTTGGACGGAACCCGAAGACGCAAAACGGAAAAAGAAAGGCGAACGGCTCATTAGGAGTTTTATTTTCGGCCATTTATTTCATTCAGGAAAAATACGAAACCGTGTCAAAGGAGCGGCGAGGAAACATCTGGGCCAAGAAACAGCGCACACGAACACTCACATACACACACACACACTCACACACACTCACACACACGTTTTGTTACGAGAGCATCGAAACCCGCGGACAAAAATAGCCCGGAGATACGGCACGAGGCGGCTGCGTGAGCTACTAATCAGCACCGAGATCGAGAGAACGGCCGCTCAGGTCATCCCGATAGAACGCGGGCGACATGGAAACGTATGCGTACAAACAATAAAGGCGGGGAAATTAAAAGCCAAAAGTCAGACAAGTCAATGTAATGATTGTAGTTCAGTATTAATATCGGTCTGTAAAATAAAAAAAGCATGGAAATATAGAAAAAAGTATATTATTAATTTGCATAAAAAAACTGTATATATGAATAGTAAGAACTAATTAAAAGTAATACTTTTTTGTGGGATTATTATTTAGTGGGAAGTTTTATCCTTTAAACTTATGTCATTTCTATAATTTGTCATAATTATAATTACACCAATAATAGCTCTAAATTTCAATTGACATTATTATCTCAGAAAATAATAAATAAATAAGTCACGGAAAGAAAAAGAAATAAAACCACTTAAATATAAGTGTACAAGGTAATTCAATAATAATTAATAAATAATTAAATAAATAAATAATATTAAATGAAATCAATGTAAAAAATAAGAGTGCAACTTAGAATAACTGATTATATGAAATTGTAATTATATCCGAATCAATAAATACTAAATATGTATGAATTGTAAATAAGTATGAATTGTAAATAAGAAAATAATAATGATATGTAAATAAGGATGAATTGTCATGAAATCTATAATTCTATAAAATTATTTTTAAAAAGTGTCACATTTTAAGCTATATTAAAACTGAAGGAAGCATACAATAATCAAATTATAATAAGTAAAATGTGTGTGTGTGTGTGTGTGTGTGTGTGTGTGTGTGTGTGTGTGTGTGTGTGTGTGTGTGTGTGTGTGTGTGTGTGTGTTAGAGACCTGGAACAAATAACTATGGCTATTACAGTGTAAGGTTTTCCACTAAAACCATACATTAACTTATAAGGTCTGCACTCTTTAGAGAATGTGTTATTTAAAATTTACTATATCTACACTTTATACCAAAACCCAAAGCAACAAAAAACAAAGCAAATACAAATATGTAAATTAATGTAAATTAATAATATCATTTGGATTAAACCCATTTACTTTAAGCTTTTAATCTTTCAACTGGAATTAAAGCTCTTCTGATCTGTTTTTTATTAGCTGCTTAAAGGGGTAATGTGGTAATCATCTGGAAAAATAGTTCTTTAGGATTTCTGCTACTAGGAACCATTATGCAAAGAGTAAAACAGTGTGTAATGGTTCTGTAATATTCAGGAAATGTGTGCTTTTTAAACTTCCAATTCCACATTTAGTCTTCGTTTAATGTTATAATAACCGCCACACTTGTGAGAATGAGTTCCGGTCGATTTAGGAATGTGCTTTTATAGATTTTCTGTAGATCAGGTTTTAGAGTAGGTTAGGTGAGGAGGCCTGGGGCGATGATCACATTCATCCCAACAGTTCTCTATCGGGTCAGAGCTCTCTAGTGGGACTCTTCAATGCATGGAAAGCAGATTTTCATGGAGCTGTTTTTCTGCACAAGGACATTGAATGTTGTTCACGTTTGCCAAAAAAAAAACATTGTTATGTTATGGGGGGGGGGTGGGGGGGGATCTCAAGGTCTCTCTCTCTCCCTCTCTCCCTCTCTCACTATATATATATATGTGGTGTGTGTGTGTGTGTGTGTGTGTGTGTGTGTGTGTGTGTGTGTGTGTGTGTGTGTATGTGCCAAGCTTCTGTTAAATAGGAAAAAGTACATCCATTTGTATACATATATGAATATTATATATAAAAATATACACACTAAAAATAAATAATAATAAATAAAAACATATTAATAAGTAACAATCAATGCCTACATGTTGTGTTAAAAAGAAAAAATATATATAGGTATACAGAAATTGTTTTGTTATATTTGCAAATTTGTTTGTTGAATTTGTTAATATGACAAAGTAAACGTTAATAAAAAGGTATAAGCCATCATAAATATAAAAAAAATCGCTGTAAATAAGCCATAAAGAATAGAATATATATATATATATATATATATATATAGATATATATATATATATATATATATATATATATATATATATATATATATATATATATATATATATATATATATATATATATTGTAATAATTCACTTGGAGCCAGAGTGGCTCTGTTCCAGACTGTCTGTAATTCAGAGCGTTCACAGGCAGGACAGAGCCAATCAATAGGTTCACAATGTGGGACCGGTTCAAACAGCATACAGTAAATCCATCGTAGCGAGCTCTGCATAACCTCGTTCAATTATTAGCCGCGAAGAAATGGACTGAAGTAATACTCTGCATTAGAATGAATGAATTCACCTTTTCTAGACTTCATTGTCGGGGTATTTAACCTCTTCTCCCTACTGGAGCCGTGCCCACTGCTTCCCCTGCAGACGCCTCAGTGTGATCATTTCAATTCTCATCGTCCGACACTGAATAGACTTTGGACATTATTTCAGTTATTATTGTGGCACCCGTGGCCACATGCGGTTCCTCTACAAGCCCTTTCCAGACACGAGATTGTGCAGACTGTAAACAAAATTGCCCACTACTTTAACATAGAGGCCCAAATGTTAAGGCCACTTTCCACATCGTCAGCTCCATGAAGATGTGCATTATGTGGGATGGAGTGGAAGATCTTGTGCTATAAAGTTCCATCACCCATTGAAAACATTTTGGGATGAACTGGAAACAGTTGTGGCCGAATGACATACAAATGTAGTGGAATATCTTCCCATAAGAGTGGAGGTGTCTATAGCAGCAACTGTGCCCTGGGATGCCCAAAAATAACTTATCAAGCTAATGCTGAGGTGTCCATATACTATCATCTATATCCTCAGGGAGAAGGATCTAGGTTGAATATAAACACTTGTTTTCTGTAATTTACATAAAACCATCAATATTTACTTAATGAGCGTACAAAAACACAAAGAACTACATAATGTAAGTAACTATAATGCATCCCAAAAATCGAATGAAATTAATTATATAGAAAGAATAAATGCACAAATAAAGAGTAAAAAAATCAAGAAATAAAAATAAGTAATGAAAATAAAGGTGTGTAAGAAATAAACATAAAAATGTGCTTGTTATACTGGTAAGAGTCTGTATATTATTAATTTAAACACTAAATGAATTAGACTGGCTAGATGAAAAAAAATGTTAATACAGAAGCAAAAGTAAACAAACATCGAAGTAATTAAGAGCAGTAAATAAAGAGCAAATAAAAAGCGGTAAATAAAATCAAACAAACATTTGTATTAATGTAGATTACGTGTGTATGAAAATAATAAGCAAGCTATGACGTGAACGTGTATAAATAAATCCCTGTAATTAAGCAAACACTTTTATTTTTATTGCACTTTTCCAGCGATCACTTGTGTAATGTTGTAAATAATGAATGTGATGTAATAGTGTGTAAGTGGAAATAAATAAAAAGGAGAAAAGAAAGAAAAACAAATGTGTAATAATATATAAATGGGAAAGTTAATAAAATAGGAGATCAATTAAAAAAAAATAATAATAATTAATAAGCAAATAAAGTCACTGATAACATGTCCAAATATAGAACTAAAAAAATAAATTAATAAATGAATTAATACAATTTAATTATAGGTAATATAGTAATTATAAAAAGTTAAATGACTGCTAAAGTTAATATGATTATTGAAGAATGAAATAAAAAAATAAACAAATGCTAATAATGAAGTAGAAGGTCCCTAAAAAGACAAATGAGTAACTCTAATGAGTAATTCTAATGATAAGAAAGAAGGAAAATAACAAACAAGAAGAAAAAAGAAAAATAAATAATAATAATAATAATAAAGAAAAAGAACAAATACAAATTATTTCAAATAACAATGAAAAAACAAACAAATAAATAACAATTGATAATAATAATAATAATAATAATAATAATAATAATAATAGTATGAACAATAAGAACAAATAGTCATTAAGTGATTTAAGTGGTTATTATTCAAAGCAATTAAAAGTAAAAGTGATTTATATCAGTATGTACATTTTTTTAAAATTAAATATAAAAAATATTACAATATAATTGTATATGATTTTATCTGAAACCTGTCCATGTCTATATCGACGCATCTACTTGTTTGATTTTTCGTTTTGTTTTATCAGTATTTTTTCTGTTTCACTTCAATCAAATTCAGCCAAAATCCAGTGCCTGCGAATTCCTTCATATGATTTTAGGTAATTGCGGATATTTTTCTCCGGAGCGCCGGTGACTGTTCTAAAAAAAAAGCTCCATGGTTTAATACATAAGCGCTGAGAGCGTCAGCTCGAGTCGTCCTCGTGGCTCGGGTAAGGAGGTGTACGGCTTGTGCTCGGCCCTGACTGAGACTAGAAGCATGCAGGAAAAGACAAATAACAGAATTCCCCGACTCCAAACCACTTCCCTTAACTCTAAAAAAGGTGCTGTGATGAACAAATGTCTGTTTTTTTTTTTGTTGTTTCTTTGTTGTTTTAGAAGCGAAATAAAGATAGGGTCAAGTTGTTCGGCCGCACGAGTCTTCCGCTGTAATATGTACAGCTCTGTGTACAGCTGCCAGGAAAGGCATATTACTAAAACCTAATTCCAGTTTACCGAGGTGTGACGGTCCTCAGTACACACGTCTCCCTGCCTTGCCTGAGCTGCTCTCATGTTCAGGGACAAACACGCACATACACAGAGGTGCATTAATGGCAATAAAATTAATGCCATATCGACTGTTTGTTGAAAACCCATTACTTTTACCCCCCCCCCAAACATAACGTCATGTTGCTCCAACATTTAGAACCCGAGCTCTCGTCCGTTTATTTTATTCAACAAAATCCCCAAAACCGGAGGGAATAATGAACAAAGCACTAAACGGCATCAATATTCCGCTTTCTTTCTCACACACTGAACAAGGCGAACACAATCTTTCTTTGTGTTCGGAGGTATGAGGCACGACATGGCACAAGAGCTTTTCAATGATCTCATCGACGTGACGACGGCCTTTGGAAAAAAAAGAGAAAAAAACGTCCCAGACGTGACGACTTTTTGGAACCTCAGACGGAGGAATCGATTACTCGAATCGGCTCGGAGTTTTTAAGTAATAGTAATAACGCCGATAACATTTAACAGCCAAAAGAATTAAAAGAGAATTATTCATTTTAACGTAGAACGGGAAGCTTGTTGAACTTTACATTTACGTCGATGACATTTAACAGGCCTTTACATTGCTCTTTGTTTGAGGGCCTTGCCCAGGGGCCCAGAATTGGCCAACTTGCTGGGATTTTAACCCATGACCTTTTGATCGAAAACATCTCATTCACTAAAACACCATTACATCCAGGTCGGATCACACCGCCATCAAGCTGCCATTGATAGGCCGCTGAGTAAGGCCCCTTAACCCAGGAGTGCCCAAATGAATAAACAAGAAGTCTCTCTTTATAAGGGAGTCTAATAAATTGCAAAAAAAAAATGTCATTTCAAATAGATTTCTGGTGTACATGGAGTTCTATCCCCTAAACTGCCTACAATAATATTCATTACGATATTATTAACATGATATAGACTATCAAACCGTACGGTGGCATCATAGCATTGTTCATGCGTTTATTTATTTATTTGTAGATACTTTGAAATGGTTTCAAGTATTTTATTTACTGTGCAGTATATTTTTAATATAAAAAAAACAGTAAAATTTGGTAAAGATGACAAATAAACAGACTGACAAAATTAACAAAATCCAAACAATTTTTCGATTTATTGCTTATTTTGAGTCCTGGCTGATTTGTCATATTGTAATATTTGTCTGTGCTTGATTGCTATTAACGAAGGAAGGATTTTTTGGTAGTAATGAAAGTGGGTTTTTTATTTTAAAAATAAAAGTCATTGTTATGGCAGTATTGCAGTTTTCCTAAGAAGCAATAGGGTGATGGGAGCTTAGTGGTTAATGCATTGTGTTTTTTTGGCTGTAAAGGTTGTGTCACAACAAACTGCCACTCCGGGGCCCCTGAACAAGGGCCTTAATGTCATAACTGCTGATTTGTGTTAATGGATAAATGCTATAAATATAAATTTAAATATAAGTGTAGCAATTAAGTTGCGGAGGGCCGACAGTTTAGAAGGAGGTGCCATGTGATCATGTTTCTGACTAAAAAATGTAAAAGCTCATACATGCTTAAAGTTTGGTGCCTGAAGCAACTAATTTGAAGTGTAATTAATGTGTGTGTGTGTGGGTGTGTGTGCGTGTGTGTGTGTGTGTGTGTGTGTGTGTGTGTGTGTGTGTGTGTGCAGGCATATGCACCCAGCCCCTAGTTTGTGTGTAAATGTGAACGGCAGTTTGTGCGTTGCATGATTGGCACAGTGACAGACAGCCCCAACAGGGCTCACGTCACTTTCCTTACACCAGATCGTTATTAAACACATCCCCCCTTGTGGTCGGACGGTCACGTGAAAGCCTGCTCCAACACTGCGCCTCATTTAACTCCTTTCATGATTAGCCATGCAAACCATCTCCTTCAAACTCTCGCCCGGCGTCAAATGGAAACGCATGCAAAAAGACGACGGAGGTACATTTTTTGTCCACTTTTATTTTCGCAATATGACCAAGAGTTTATCATATTCAAGTGTGTATGAAAAAAGTTAACTCACCGATTTTATTTTCATTTTTTTTTCCCTCCATTTTTGTTTTTTTTTTTAAAAAGCTAAATACAAGAAGCATTGTATCAAGGCACATACAAGACTGGCCAAAGGGCATATATGCACTTTGGTCTTCAGTTGGTAAGGAACAATTAACTTTCAGTCGTCGCAACATAAAAGTGGCTTTGGAAAAAAATACAAATAAAAATACAAATAAAAAATACAGATAATTATAAACAAATTCACACTTCCAAGTAAAAAACAAAAAAAAAAAACAAATCAAACCAAAACAAAAAAACCCCATGTTTCATGTTTATCTCTGCCCTGACTCTGTTCTTTTTAAAGAGCATCATTTACAAGTACAATTGGTTCACACCTGAAGGGTTCTCCTCCCCCGTGTCGACAGGAGACTGCCGCCGACTAGCCACCTCTCGTTATTTCTGTGCTTTGCCTGTCCACGCGGCGGACAAACCAAACCCAGCTGAGGACCGCGTCACTGGGCTCTGTGCTGTGCTAGCTCTCTCAGGAAGCAATACATCATCGTACTTAAAGCCTGACAACACTGTTGAAAATGTCAACTAGGATCCCTAACATATTCTCGAGGTGCCGTTCGACCGCAACAAAAAAACACGTCTAGTTCCGTCCGATTACAGATACGACGAAAAAGAAATACTACCCATTGAATCGAACGTGCCCTATTATTTATTTATTTTTTCCTTGTCGGTCGACTTTTTTATTTTTTTGTTTGTTTTTTGTTTTTTTCTTCTTCTGAGAACGACTTTATGGTGAACGTTATGACCTGTGCTTCTACAAGGTTCTCTAAACTCTGATTGTTTTAACACGGCAATGAAAACCCCACTTTCACAGTTGATATCTCAGTCGAGCACAAAGACGTCTTTTTTTTTTTTCTTTTTTTTCTTTATCAATTGGTCTGAAACCTTAAGCAAAGGATGTACAGTACAAATTACTACAAACCTCTAAAATATATCGTTGTTCGAGAGCACACACACCGAGGACCCAGTGATGGCCTGCGATAGGAGCCGTGTATCTTTTTTTTTAATAAATCGTCCTTAAATATAAATTATATGGCAAATGTACAGAACATTGCTTTCTCAGTCTTCTCAATCCAGTGTTTTTGTAAAAGACCGGGGCAGTCCTGATGTCAGTCACTAGTAATAAAACGTCTTTGAAATTTTCGGCACGCGTCATCATGAATGGGAGTGGTCCGAATCTGGTATTCCACTGTCTCTGTAGCTTCTGTTGTTGATGCTGTTTTCGCTGTGCGGGCTCTTGTAGAGATTCAAACCGTTTGGAGGAAAAATCGTGTGTATCACGAACTCTTCCTTGGTCACCGGCATGTGATTTATGGGGATCATTTGAAAAGAGGTCTCTCTAATCTCCAAGATGGAGTTGTCCTTCTTTGTGCCTGCTTCCGCGTAGTCGTCCTTCCTCCTGCGCCCTTTATTGTACGTGCAATTCCTGGAAAACAGCGAACTATTCCTATGGATGTACCAGCACACCAGGGCCAGCATCACGATGGCCGAAAGGGCCACGGCTCCACCTATGATAGCAGCTAAAGGCAGGCTCGAATTTTTGTAAGGCTCCTTCTCCTGCTCCCGGTTTAAGGTCGTCGTGGGGTTGTACGCTTTTAAGGAGCCCGTTTCTGTCTCTATGCAAACGGGCGTCTCATCTGACAGGTAAATATTACTGGTCTCCATAGGAACCATGCATATCCGATAGGAAGATTCGGGCTCTAGGGCTGTGAGCAGGTACTCCGTCCTATCCCCTTGCACAATGGTCTCGGTGATGGACCCGAATGCAGGGCTGTGGCCCAGCTTTAACCAGCTGAGCCGCAGGGCAGTCATTGGCTGCGATACCCTCCAGGATATGTGTACCATGTCCGGAGTGCTGGATTTGACGCTTATCGTGATGATCTTATGACTCGGCGGCGTCGTACTGCGATAATTCTTTCCGAAGTCCGGACCCTTGATTACGGGTCTTTTAGTCACATAAAGTGGCCACTGGGGTCGGGACGGCGGCAACGTGACGGACACTGTGCTTGTTTCGTACGTCGTCGCGACTTCGGAATCCGAGCACTCGAACAGCTCTGTGGAGAGATCCTTAATCGCCATTCCTTTGACCTTATCGGGGCCTTGGCACATGAAGCCCCGCACATTGACCTTCGATGGCAAGGAGCGCAGCCAGTCTCTCACCCACTTCATTCTGCAGTTGCAGTACCACGGATTGTTGCGCAGCAGCAGATGGGTAAGGTTATCCAGGTCGTCAAAGACCCCCATGGGCAGGCTGTTCAATTTGTTGCCCGACAGATCCAGGCGGTACAGCTGGCGAAGAAACGCAAAGGAGCCTGATGGTACCCTGTCTATATGGTTGTCCTGCAGCTGTAATTTCTCAAGGCTGGTGCCGGGCAGGTTGGCAGGTGGTGACGTGAGCGAGTTCCGCACCAGCGAAAGTTCGGTCAGGTTGACCAAATTAACGAAGGCCATCTCCCCAATCCCCCTGTTGTTCAAGAGATTGCCGTCCAGCACCAGGCGCTTTAGATTGATCAGATCTTGCAGAGAAACCTCGGAAATGGAGGAGATGCGGTTGTCGTCGAAGCGAAGCTCCTCTATGGTCATAGGAAGACCAGAGGGAATGGTGCTCAGGTGATTACGCGAAAGGAAGAGCAACCGCAGATGGTTGCTGTCTCGGAAGGCGCCCTCCTCGATGCTGACGGCCGAGACGGAATTGTCATCCAAGTGCAATTCCTCGATGAAGGGAATTTGCGCCAGCGAGGCGTGAGTGATAGTTCGGATGTTGTTCTCCTGAAGATGGAGCTCCTTGACGTTTAGCGGAAGGTTAGTAGGAAACTCATCCAGGTTGTTGCAGTATAGGTAGATCTTCTCCACGTTGTTAAGTCTCCGAAGATCAGTGGGGATGCCCGCACTCTTAATTCGGTTGTTCTGGAGGAAGAGGACCGTGGCGTCTTGTGGGATTCCTGAAGGAATCGAAGTCAGCTCACGGTCATTGCAGTAGATGAAAGTCCCGTCGCACCGGCACTGTGATGGACAGGATGCGGAGGTCACCAGTGGATTGGCCAGGCCCAGGAGAACCCCAGCTCTGATGAAGAAGACGAAGAAGGACTTGTACTGGCACGCCATTCTCGGTGTTCCAGCTTCGTCTGTCTTCCCTGAAGGGAAAGAAATGAATTTAGAAACCGTAATGATAAACCCTTACATAACTGTGTTCGTTATGCCTCGAGGACATTTCTGGTACTGGATCAAATCACATTTTAAACAAATATTGCAAATATAATATATATATATATATATATATATATATATATATATATATATATATATATATATATAAAACTAATGAAAACATTAGGAAACAAGCGATCGTAAAAAAACAAAAAAAAACAACATACAGAATATGAAGAAAATGAACGTGGTGGGGTTAAAATGGAGTCTGAATATCAAAACAAGTCTAATTGAAGTGGAGGGGATATTCCAGCTCAGACATGAGATGCAGATAAGGGATCTTTCGTCCAGCTTTCTTTTCCTGAATGAAATGCCTGTGCCACGGGGTTTTATCTTTTACCGAGTGTAATGCAGACCTAGCTGTTGTTAAAAAAAAATGTCTGCCGGATTTCAAAGCTGCCTTTCATACTAGTAGACTGTGCCGGATGAATGAACTCTGGGTATTGCTTATTAGCTTTTCGAGGGAAAAAAAACCTGAGACTTGGTTCTCTTTAAGGATTTGTCAGGTCGGATATATATCTAACAAGCGCAGGAGTGGAAAATTTTGGCGCAACACCAGCGGCAACCATTATTTCTTGTGTTTGAAAAGTGTTTGTGCTTGTTTAAGGGTTTTAAAGGTATATGCCGTCAACGTCAAACGCCACAGCTACTGCTAGGACCTAAGTGCTGACACTTTGCTGGGTCATTAGAAATGGCAAAACACGATGACTTGCATATATAGCAATGTGATGCGTAAATAAACCAAATAGTACACATTTTTAACCCTTGTGGCGGGTTTTTTTTCCCCCGCCTTGCCTTTGTTTCCTCTAATCTCCTACATGTCTTGTTAGAAACGAGAGAGCTCGCCCGAGCAAAACATGACACAGCTGAGCCATAATGCTAATGCTCACCTGATTTCGAGGAGCCAGATAATCCTCTTCTTTTCACCCAAAAATCCAGTGATGCTTTAAGCTCCCCCCCCAGCTCGTTTTCTTCTCCGCACTGTCCGAGGAGACACTTTCTTTGGTTATATCCTGATCCAGCTGATCCTCGTTTGTCCTGCTGACCTCCTGGCTTGGACCCAGTTCATACCATCAAAGGCTTCGTGGTAGATAAACCTCTGAACATGGACTCCTATGTTCCAAGACCTCTAATCACTAATGCAGGCATGCAATTCGAATAATTAAAAAAAAAAAGGTTAAAAAAAAGAAGGAAGAAAAAAGTGCAGGAAGGATCCTTTCACCTCACAGAGCAGTGGTTTTGGACTCCTAATTAGACCCTTTTGTGAGTCGTGGAGACTCCTTTGTAGGGTTCCGGTATGTCCGTCACCAGTATGGACATGACCTCAAGAGCCCCGAGCCCACTTAGCCTGCAGGTAAAGGCAGGCTGAAATCCGAGGAGTCTCTCGTTCTCTGTTAGGAGTTATCCCCGAGTCGTGTTTCTCCTCTCGTCGAAGGAGCATGAAGAATGTATCCAGCCTGGTGGCTCAACTGCAGGACGATGTTTGCTTACTCGTACTACGATGTGAAAGCATCGTGCGGGCCTTTGCTCTCCTTAGGAGCATGACCTCACGGGGTCAGGCGGCGTTTCATGCCGATCAGGAAGATCCTGGAAAAACGGAGAGAAAATGAAGACAGATTTGAGTTGTGCCTGGAATAACGTAGTCTGGGAGTCAAAATCACAGAATCATTTTTGAAATAACACATTATTTTGCCAATAGATTCTGGTTTCTTTTTTTTTTTTTTCCCCAACGTTGTTTTGGGGAAACCTGAACGAGACGAGACTTTGAGTGTTTGTAAAAAGAAAACAAAACAGTATTCTTATCCACAACCGCCAGCCTGTGCCACCGTGATTGTTCTCTCTGACCCGTCTGCCCATGACCCTGCCTACCCCTCCTCTCCGTCTTCTCTATGGAGACTGGAGAAAAGAATGTCTTTGCATTAGAAAAGCTACGCTTCTTGGAGGCCCCCGCTGCGCTCGCGGGGAGCCGCTCCAGCTTCCACCTCGCTGTCGTTCGCGCTTTTAAAAAAACAATATTATAAAACAGGAAGTTTCCGAATGCGTTCCTGCTATCTCCGAAGCAACTTTTCTTATTTTTCTCCACAAGACCTGTCTCGAAAGCTCTCAGGCCGCTAAAAAATGCATGCGCTGGATTATTCAAAGCTCATCTCGGAGTGCTCATGAATATCCAAGTCTTGTACGTGTCCCCTCCGATGCCCCTCATACCTGATCCTTCAGGACTTGGCCTAAAAAAAAAAAAAAAGGAGGCTCGTTGTTAGATTGCGATACGAAACGTCTCGCAAAAGAAAATTGTCCTCCGCTGAACAGCGGCCGAGCAAAGATAATATTTGTCTCGTAGTCTTTGTGGATGAGATTAGAGAACAGAGAGTCGTGCAACTCAATTTGGAGGTCTGAACAAGCGCCGTCTAATAACACGCCGTCCTGCCGTCGTGCCGAATCGCAAGCAAACGGATGTCTTCTATAGATTATAGTGGTTTCGAAAAAACATTAGTTTTAACCTCTCAGCCTATGAGCAGTAATTTATTTCAAAATCAAAATGGAGGCTTTATATCATCTTGCCAGTTTCCCTGGAAATTCCCAATGAAGCCGATTTGCCATACAGAGCCTTATGTCTTGTTTTGCACGACGTTCAGGCCATAGCAAAAAAAGAAATAAAAAAAGGTTACCTAGGAAAATCACCATCCTCTGTGTTCACACCTTATTGACTTGCCTGAGCGAGCTAATCATTCCTGAGCTCACACGATTGTGTTTTCTCTCGCTTCTTTACACTCATCGGATTTCTCCCAGCCCCATTGTCCTGTTCCAAAAAAAAGGCCCAGGGATTTGAGGAACCCGATCTGAAACGCTCGTCTGCTTGTGCATTATACATTTTTTTTCCCCATTCTCTTTTCATGCGATCTCATAAAGTTTAGGTAAAGGTCTAAGTGATTAGCATCGTCCTGCTAGAGTGCTTTTTGCTGGGAGATCAGTGAGACCTAAATCTCCACGACTGAACCGAACAGTGATAAATAGAGGATGTGGAATTTTTTGGACAGAAAGCCACGTCTACTTATTTTCTGTGCATTGAGTTAAAATCAATCAGTAAAGTTTTATATTATTGATATATTCTTTTTTTATGTACTGTACTGTTATAAAACAGGCTTTTGTGTGGAATTGTTCATCAGCCTGCGTTTTGTACCTTCGCCATTTTGAATAGTGGTGTGTCTGACACCAGAGGTGAAGCTGTTTGGTGTAAATACTCATTTCAAATCACACACCAAAGCTAATTTGGAAGTTTGGTCTCTGCTCAGGCATCGGTCGAAGAGGCTGGGCGAGGCAGGGGGTCGGCGTGGGGGTCCTCTTTTCTTTTTGAAGAGACTGAAAAGGGTAAACGGTGCATGGCGTGGCAGCTGCACTGCTTTTTCCCCACTTGGGGGTGGTAGGCGCTTCGGTATTGGGCCTGCACGGCTCAGAACATTCGACGTACACACACACACTGAGCTGGTGCTTTAATTACCACATGTACACCCCCTGCAAGGGTACACAGGGTTTCTGCCAATGGTGGAAAGAATCGAGGTTTGATTTACAGCCTTTGTACAATGAAATGCTTTCCTGTCTGAAACAAATTGCTTCCTGTGCTTATGCATTAAGGCTCGAAGGCATTTCTATCCATCTATCTTTGATCAGTTAAATCTCACTGACGTTCGTTTGAAAGACGATAATTGAAAGACGATTAGGATTTTTTTTTTGTTAAACATTAATGTTTAAAATTTAGTAAGGATCAATATAAAGCCTTGTTTTTAAAGAGCTGAAAGGCCCCCTTCACAGGGTCAGGGGGTCAGCTGCGAACATGAGTGCTCAATTCTATTGGACGACGACTTTTTTTGTGTCTCAGGAGGCCCCGAACACACGACCATGTCATTTAGTGAATAAAAAAACCCTGAGCAAACTCATGATCAGACCAACAGCATTTGTTCTCGATTGAACCACACGTTCAAAAGGAGTTGTTTTTTTTTTGTAGCTAGGTTAATAGGAGTTGAGAAATCCATAACAGACCCGCTATGAAGTGAATAATTCATGCTTTGGTCACTTTCTTTTCTTTATGTAGAGAAATTCACTGTTGTTTTTTTTCCTTGTTGGTATTTTTGTTTGTTGCCTTGTAATCAGGTTGAAATGGTTTGAGTATTGCACAAGATCTGCTCTGAGCTCAGTTTTGGGTGGATGGTCGAGCAGACGCTCTTTCAGCCTGTATTATTGGTTTGCCATTAGCTGTGTGTGTGAAAGTCCAGGTTAGGCCTCTTAAAGCCCAGGACTGACACCACACATTCTCTGAGGTTATGCACTACAAATAACACAAAGTCTATTGGGATGCGAGTATCCCATAAAGTCGTGCCTTGCACTTTGTTTTGTTTATATGGCATGGTATATTTATGCATCATTATTGAGAATCATGTGGGACTTTTCCGTGTAGATTCTTGTAGTCCTTGGAAAATGAACTGATGCGCACCAGATCCGACGCAAATAAATAAATAAATAAATAAATAAATAAACAGTCCAGCCGCTGGAGCTCCGCTGCCGCACCGCGCCGCTTACAAATACGCCTTTCTCTCCTCTTTTTCGGTAATAATCTTGGGTTTTGGTACAGGCAGGTAATTCAGCGACGTGCCTTTCAGTCATACACTCACACACACACACACACACACACACACTCGCGCGCATTAACGCAAAACGCGGACGAGATGGTGGAGCGCGCATCACCCGACTTTTTTTCTTCTTCTTTGCGTAAAACCCCTCCGTCTTCCTTCGCAACGCGTTCAATGCCGTATCCAAGACATTACTTATCTACGATGTATTTTTTCCCAGGAATATTGGGTGTTTTGGGGGACATTTTGAGACGCGAATCGTTGGCTGGATCTGCTCCGTGAACTCGCGCAAAATCGGAAAGGGGGAAAGAAAAAAAAATCCGGAGCGGAGAGAAAGAGCGATAGAGAGAGAGAGAGAGAGAGAGAGGGAGAAAGAGATGATGTCCGAGACGCAAGCAGCAGTGCATTTGGCTGTGTCTTGTAGAAATCTGCGTCTTGCATTATATTCGCCATAGTTCATTTTGTTATCCTCATCCATCACGTCGCTTCTTCTGCATCCTAAAAGCAAGCACTCGGATCCGGAGCGCAAAATGCGCGTTGCACTCTAAAGCCGGGGGTAATGGATCTGAAATGCGCATTCGCTCTGGCCATTGTGAAGATCAGCATGAGCAGTGCACGGATACTGCACGGACCAAGTGTCTACATTATTATTATTATTATTATTATTATTATTATTATTATTATTATTTATTATTATTTCCAAATTCCACAAAGAACTGTTTTACTCCACACCGTGAGTGCCCACCTCCTGGTTTGGGATTTATTTATTTATTTATTTGTGAGGTTCACATAATGAGAAGATCAATGAAAGAAGAGAAGAAGAGAAGAAGAAGAAGAAGAAGAAAAACAGCGCCCAGGAATAAACATTTACTTACCTGCAAATCATTAAGGCAACAACAAAAAATGGAGAGAGAAAAAAAATGAGCAAACTGAAATAAATATCCTCCGACCAAAGAGTCCACAGCGTTATATATCCAACGTCTTAGAAAATCCAAAAGGAATAAGCCCAGAAGTCGCAGAACACTGGTGCTGGTGTGTTCTGATGTCTTCACATGTATTCACACGAGAACGCAGAAACACAAATGTGTGTACATATATACACACACGCACACACACACACACACACACACGCACGCACTTATACACACTCCTTGGCAAGGGTGAGAGCAAGAGCAAGAGCAGAAGAAAAAAGGTTGAGAGGATTCAGCAGGTCTGCTCAGCTGCCTGGAGCTCACTATAAGTGTGAAGTTACATCTGCCTCCAGCTCTGCCTCAGCCCTGGTGCTGATGTCATCCAGAGGAGGGGCTTCACACTTTCGCTTGCCTCCTCCCCTTTGTCACTCTCCCCCCCCCCCCCCCCCCCCCCCCCCCTCTCTCTCTCTCTCTCTCGTCTCTAAGTTCTACCCTCTCTCCCTTTCTCCACTCCTAGAGCTTAGATAAGACTCACACTAGCGAATGATGTGGGCACTAGGGGGAGTTAGAGAAAGGGAGATGAGCAAAAAGAAAAAAAAAAGAAAAGAAAAAGCCCTGGGCCCTCAAGAGCCTCTTCAGGAGTGGACACTTCTCACTGCCGTGGAGCAGGAAGGAGAAGTTACAAGGAGCAGAGTGTCAGCGAGACGGACACAAGCCTTATAAGAAGGATTATTATTGCTATTGTATGTGGTTAATGAGAAACAAAGATGTGTGTGTGATGTGTGTGTGTGTGTGTGTGTGTGTGTGTGTGTGTGTGTGTGTGTGTGTGTGTGTGTGAGAGAGAGAGAGAGAGAGAGAGAGAGAGAGAGAGAGAGAGAGAGAGAGAGAGAGAGCGAGTGCAAGGCACATTTGTTTTTTGCAAGACCGGCGTCAGCTTAACCGTCCTGGGGACGTATTAGATGGAAGCACCAGATGGAGTATTTGTATATTTCCTGACCACACACACACACACACACACACACACACACACACACATACACTATATATATATATATATATATATATATATATATATATATATATATATATATATATATATATATATATATATAGTATATATGTATATGTGTGTGTGTGTGTGTGTGTGTGTGTGTGTGTGTGTGTGTATATATATATATATATATATATATATATATATATATATTATATATATATATACACACACACACACACACATACACAATTTGTGTGTGTGTGTATTTGTGTATATACGTATGTGTGTGTGTGTGTGTGTGTGTGTGTGTGTGTGTGTGTGTGTGCACGTATATTCATTCATTCATCTTCTACCGTTATATCAAATCTTCACTCGGGTCACGGGGAGTCTGTGTCTATCTCAAGCGTCTATGGGCATTAAGGCAGGACACACCCTGGATGGAATGCCAACCCATCGCAGGGCACACACACACACACACACACACACACACACACACACACACACACACACATTCTCACACTAGGGACAATTTTCCAAGGTGCCAATCAACCTACTGTGCATGTTTTTGGGCCCGGGGAAACCGGAGAACCCAGAGAAAAAAACCCTGAGGCACGGGGAGAACATGCAAACTTCACACACACATGGCCGAGACGGGAATCGAACCGCGGACCCTGGAGGTGTGAGGCGAACGTGCTAACCGTGTCCACCTTGCCATATATATGTGTGAGTGTGTGTGTGTTTGTATATGGTCAAAAGTTTTTGGACACCTACCCACTAGATTCCCATGTGCTTTTTGAGGGCCTTATTCCACTTTTCTTCCCAGAAAGTGTTTCAATAGATTTTGTGGGTCACAAGTGCAATTCTAAACTCGTGCACTGATATCGATGGTGAATTGATCCTAATGGTGTTCTGGCGGTCTTCAACCCACTTGTAACCCACAGAAAGCAGATCTTTATGGAACTGTATTTGTGCTCATTGCCGTACTGGAACAGGTTTCAGGTTCAATTCAACTTTAATCTCTTGGATTTAAAAATTTGAAATCATTTCCATTCATTTGATGGCATGATGTTTCATCCAGCGCTGCATGGTCATCTCATTACCCGTCTTGATGGCAACCAGGCGTTTCCGAGCAATCACACAAATTATTTTCTTTTCGCTTCATTCTACATCCTTTACGCCAACAGGAAACACTGTCTGCTTTATTCATCACGGCGGTTCCTGATGCGTTAATTATGTTCCTTTATGAACAAAACCAGTCGGGAGAAACAGTTTTCCTCGCTCTCCTTTACATTTACATTACATTTGCAGCATTTGGCAGACGCCCTTATCCAGAGCGACTTACAACTGAGCAATTGAGGGTTAAGGGCCTCGCTCAAGGGCCCACTAGTGGTAGCCTGGTGGTTGTGGGATTTGAATTTGCAATCTTCTGGTCCAGAGGCCAACACCTTAACCACTAAGCCACCACCTCCCTCCTTTATACTGTAGACTGTTCTCCAGATTCTCCAGATTCTCCAGATCTTGCATTCATTTCTTTTTTTTTTTTTGTCCTTTTTCACCTCTATACATTGTTTGCTATGATGACTGTTGATTTAATGCTTGAAACGCACCGGTCTACAAAGTGGCCCACTTCTTCTTGAGGGCTTGTGATATTCTTTGGCCTTAAGTGTCTTTGCCTTTGTGTTTAGACCGGCACAATATTCTTCTCTGACCTTAGTGTGAAGTCGACGCACCTCGGAAAATGTTTTCGTATTTAGCCTCGGGATGTGCTCTCTCTTTCCCACCGTTTTTCCCCCCCTTTCTTTCTTTTTTGATCTGTCTTTCTGCTTTAGGCATCGTATTTTTGGGGGTCGAAGGTGAAGAATAAGGGATCGTTTAGGAGTATCAAAGGTGTCAGCTGCCGGACATCGGGAGTAATTCCCATCTCTTAGATTGTGTCACGAAAAAACTCCCGGCTTTTTCTTGGCACCCCATCTGCGGCGTTCTTTCTTAAATCGAACCTGACTCCGTCTGTCATCGGCCTCTGATTGACCCTCAATCTTACCAAGAGCCCTGGAGGAGAGAGCAACCTGGGTCCAGTTACCTCTGGCAGGGAGGGTGACGACGGGGTGTGTGTGGCGGTCGGACGAGAAGACATGCTAAGCCTGGATCTGTTGGTGCTGATTTTCTTTTTTTTTCACTTCTTTTTCCTGAGGATGCAATTTACTTTATCTGTTCCATCTCTGTGTGTTTTGACAACAGTCTTGGCTTTAAGGGAAACAGCCTGCCTCTGTTTTCTCTCCTTTCCTGTCTTTGCTTGTATGTTAAAACAGCGCTAACGTCATTAAAGCACTTGATTAAGTTAAGTGTACGAAGGCTTTGAAGAACTTTTTAAGACACTATAGGTGCCAGAGGTCCGAGTCTTGTTCCTGCATTCCTGAGCAAATGGATTTTGGTGCAAAACCAAATATTCCTCTTCATATTTATGTAACGGATCTCATAACCAAAACCATTCTGTCAGACTTATCTCTAATGTTTATTTTTTATTGATTTTTTTTGACCCGTTTGTTGGAATCCGTTTGAAAATTTCGCATAAAGATCCCCATGGTGAATTTGCCCATGAAACTCATTTTCTTGACACTAAGGAAGTAAATGTAAAAATTTACACTTACTGTACTTGAGCGGCTTTTCCACATGTTTGTGCTTTATTAAAATAGTAAAATTTCGTACTATTATTTCACTATTTACTACGTTTTGCAAAGTCCATCGTTAAATTTGATTTAAGAACAGATAAAAAGGTAACTGGTCAAATCTGACAATGCTATGTGTTTACTTAGTTGATTAAGCAAATCATAGTAGGTTGGATACATAAATACATTTGTAGGCAAATACTTTTGTACTGTTATTTGTACTGTTATTTTGTACTGTTATTCAAGGTTAAAGGGAACTTTTTTACTGAGGTAATATTTTATCTGTTCCAACTGGTGTCCCGGGTATTTTCTCAAATATGGAGTCTCATTACCAACAATGACCAAATTCTTTCCCACTTATCTCTAATGTTTATTTTAATTTTTACTCGTTTGTTGGAATCCGTTTAACAATCTGACGTAAAGCTCCCGATGGTGAATTAGTCAATGAAACTCATTTATTGACAGTAAGGAAGTCAATTTAACTCCTGACTGTACTTTTCTGCGTGTTTGTACTTTATTAAAATAGTCACATTTTAGTCACAAGTCCGTCGTTCCTTTTTGTTTACGAGTGGATAAAAAGGAAGCTGGTCAAACATTTAGAGAATTTGGCAGACACCCCTATGCAGAGCAACTTACAACTGAGCAATAGAAGTTTAAGGGCCTTGCTCAAGGGCCCACTAGTGGCAGCTTGATTGTGGTGGGGTTTGAACCAGTGATGTTCTGTTCCGGAGGCCAACACCTTAACCACTGGTCTACACACCTCCCACAAACATGCAGCTATCCGACAACGTGTCTACTTAGTTGATTAAGCTAAAAAAATCCGGGATCCGGTTCGATTCCCGTCTCGGTCATGTGTGTGTGGAGTTTGCATGTTCTCATGCAGGGGGTTTTTCTCCGGGTTCTCCCGGTTTCCCCCTCCAAAAACATCCGGTAGGTTGATTGGACTTGGAAAAATTGTCCCTAGTGTATGAATGTGTCTGAATGTGTGTGTGTGTGTGCCCTGCAATGGTTGGCAGTCCATCCAGGGTGATCCTGCCTTAAGCTAGACGCCTGAAAAAGGCTCCCCGTGACCCGAGGAAGATCGGATAAAGCGGTAGAAAATGAATGAAATGATAATAGGAACATTATAGATGTAATAAATCATAGTAGGTTGGATACTTAAAGACATTTGTAGGCAAATACTTTTGTACTTTTACTCAATGTTATATGGAGCTCTTTTTCTGAGGTAAAATTTGATCTTTACTTTAACTCAAATACATCAATTTTGTACTTTGTTCATTACCGGTGCCGACTGGCATCTCGGATATTCTCAAATATGGAGTCTCATTAGCAACAATGACCAAATTGCTTTCCGACTTGTCTCTAATGTTTATTTTTGTATTAATTTATCCCTCATGTCCTTAACCTCGAATTAGTCTCTGAATCGCCAAACTCAGACCGACTTCGCATAATCAAGTCATCGTAGTTTATCGATGCCGACCGTGACAAAATAAACTCGCATGGTGGTTCGCACTTCCACGTGAAGCTGTCTCGACTCCGCGTGCGGCTCCGTATTGAGCATGTTAACACATTGTCGCAATATGGCTGATGCGATAACGCCATTGTTTCCCCGCTCCCTTTGACGTCGCCGCTCGAGCTTGCGTTTCCTTTCTACCTCTCTTTCATTTTAATGCACATCCCATATGTTCAGCTCATTTTCTCCCTGGAGACCGGCCGGTGAGTCAGAAGAAAAGCGGCCGACCCTCCGAGCTTTAAAAGAAAGTGATTTCCTGCTGTCTCAGGCCTGAAAACCTTTAAACCCTGTTTTGGGCCTTGTGTATTGGCGTAGGATCCTCTCTGCTGTTTCCTTTTGTCCCTGCTGCTTGTTTTTTTAAGTCTTCCCTTGTCTTTAGCGGGGTTAAAATAGGATATTGTCGGGGGTGGGATGGTGTTAGGGGGAGAAGGAGCTGACTTGTCAACTGCGAGGAGACCTTTAGACCTCCTGTAGCTTAATGAGCTCGGAAAAACAATAGCCTCTAATCAGATTAGGTGGGGAGGAGGGGGGTCCCACTTCCCTGAGTTCTGTCTTTTATTCTTATCAGCACCGAGAGAGAGATAAAAAAAAAGAGAAGAGAAGATGCCATCAGTGACATACAATGGCTTCCTCAGTAAGGTTACTGGGCTTTTGCGTAGCTCACCGGAGCACCTCGCTCTCCACCCTGTAATTGGTTTACTATTTCACCTCTAAATCTGTTATTAGCTCGCTCACCGTATCCTCGCGACCTGAAGGCGTTTGAAGGACGCCACCTATTTTGCTCCATCGTTTGAATTTTAAAAGAGCAAAAGGACGCTGGATTAAGAGTTTGTTTTGTTTGGTTGTTCTTCCTGAAATAGCTCACAAAGACCTGGACGAAACGACTCCACCGGGACGTTAAAGAAAAAAATAAAGCGATGGTATTTCCTTATCGGCTGAAATTTTTTATTTATTTATTTTATTAGTTCCTTGCGCCCTTTTGTTCGCCCCTTTTTTCTTGGACAAGAAGCGGCGCTTAGCGCTATCGGATGCCTACGGTTCTAAGCGCACACATGGCACCGATAGACCGGGCCGATAAAGGAGTGTTGTTTGTCCACAAGGATCTGATTAGTCCAACTCATCTGGGCTTTGTTTCACTAAGTGCCAAATTCGCTACACAAAGAGGCCCGGTGTAAGTTCATAAAAGTTGATTCCAGGGTTTTTTTCTGTTTTTTTTTTCTCTCCGTGTTATCTGTTTGTCCGGGAGGAAGGAAACGGCTCTGGAAATGCTAATGAGCGTGGAGTCCTAACAACTTTCCTTACTTTATCGTCTTCCATCCGAGGTGAATTCAATTTTCGACAAGTTCTAGTTCTATCTCTCTCTCTCTCTCTCTCTCTCTCTCTCTCTCTCTATCTCTCTATCTCTCTATCTCTCTCTCTCTCCCTCTTTGTCTCACTCTGTTCTTAACTTCGGTAATTAAATGGAAATAAAGTGAAACTGTTATTCACAGCTGTTTATAACAGCTTTCATCATTAAGTCTATGCATACAAACACACACACACACACACACACACACACACACACACACACACAACACACACACACACACACACACACGGACACACAAAAAATTGCTTAAAACCACAGTATTTTACATTAACACATCAACACATCTGCCGTGAATCAGCATGGTGGAAAATCGCTTGATGGAAACCATGTGGACATTTTTAACAAATTCAATCCCACTGTATATATATATATATATATATATATATATATATATATATATATATATATATATATAGATATATTTAAATTCATTTGTACTTATTGTTATTATATACCACATTATATGCAATGCTTCCGTTTCCCTCCAAGACCAAACAAATGCCCGCCAGACACGTTTATTTAATATTAATTCAGTAAAATAATTGTACCTATTTAATATTTGTAGCTAGATAGCCCCTCCCCCACTTTGCTCTTCTTTTTTTAATAAGAAAAGTTGAATATTGTTTAATGTAACATTTAAGCCACACCCATTTTGGATTTAAGTCTCATCATGGATAGTATATACAAATACACACACACACACACAAACAGACACTGCCATTTCATTACACCTTTGTAATATCAATTTAATCACCAATTAAATATCATATAGAAAAATACCATGTTTGAGGATTAAAACAGTGAAAATAAGTATAGAAAAAGTATAAGACTTTTTTGTATAGAATCCTAAAATGCACAAAATGCACATATTATCAAATATGTTATAGACTAGGTTTTGTCAGAATTGCAAATTTATATTGCGATATTTTCTTCTATTTACTGAAACAGGGAGGGGGTGAAGGCATTGGGCTTTGGATCGCAGGTTCAAATTCCAGCACCACCAAACTTCCACTAGTGGGCCCCCTGAGCAAGGCCCTTAACTCTCAGCTGATCACTTGTAATTCACTCTAAATAAGGGTGTTTTGCTGTAAACACTTGTAAATAAATGTGTTTTTTTTTTTATTGCTTAAGATCTGGTTGTGGGTATTCGAATCAAAAGCGAACCGCAGCAACACAAGCAGCTAAAAGATAGGCCCGGTCCACTTCTTACTTCTGTTTCTTCAGACAAAAAAAAAGACGATGACCAACTCGTGTCTGCTTGACTCACCCGAGCGAGTCGGCACTTTTTTTTTGCAAAACACAAAGGGGTGAAATTCGAAGCCGTCTCTCCGGATCGGAGGTGTTTTTCCTAACGCCTCAGAAGCATCTAAAGTGCTGTGAAGGTTCCCTGGGCTTGACACCGTGCCCAGAAATCCTTCCAGAGGTATCAGATGTTGCACGAGCGTCTTCTAAAACCTTGAAGAAGGTTGGTGGTGATGGGGGGGGGGGAAATGAGAGATGTTCCATCAGCGCCGAGACCTGTTTACGGTCCTCTTCCTTCATTAGCGGCTGTCAGTTACAAAGGAATTGTTTTGTTTTTTTCGCCACTTCTTTGAAGAGCGGACGATTGACGCTTCTTGCGTTTTTTCCACTTGCTGACTGTGTGTGTGTGTGTGTGTTTTTTTTTTTTTTTCGAACCCGGGTCAAGTTCGATCTTCAATCCGGTGCGGTTATCTGTATTTATTTATATTCTCCATAAGTGAGCTCTTGCGCAGATGCAAATGCAAATGGTTTTCTCGTGGGCTGATTATGATATCGCCGCGGGATGAGATTCAATCCTCCGCCATTAGCACGGTGTGGCGCTGAGAAATGCCGGCTAGCGCTAACTCCTCGCTTGAAGAGAAGGTCAGGATAATAATGTAAAAATCCGACTGCCTGTATATAGCAGGAATTAGAGTCGTGCTGAGATAAAAGGTTTTAAAAATTTTTTGGGGGGAAAGTCTTCACCGGTGTGTAAGCAATGCGAGTATGTGTGTGTGTGTGTGTGTGTGTGTGTGTGTGTGTGTGTGTGTGTGTGTGTGTGTGTGTGTGTGTGTGTGTGTGTGTGAGGGGGGTGGGGGTAGGATTGGGTGTGCTAGCTTTCCTAGAGGCATCGTTCGTTTTCTGTCATCCTGTTGCTGTGTTTTTTTGCTGAGCTCCTTGCAGTATTTTACATGTCTTAGCCTTGGTAGGAAGAAGGCCCCATTACCATCTGAGGCACAGCACTGGTTTCTAAAGCCCACCCGTCACCGAGAGATGGATGGATGATGTGGATTCATGCAGTGCGCTTTTGAACGAGGAGAGAAGGACGGTGGTTCTGGTGTTGAGCTCGGAGAATAGTTTGGCATTGATTTATTCATCTCCAAGGCGCTACTCGTTTCCTACGTACTGCTGACTCAGTGCCTGTACTCCTCCCTGCGACATTAACCCCCAAGTTTGCATGAGAAAAGGGAAGGAAAGTGTCGAGCGTGCGGACGAACGACGACAGCGAGCGGAATCGCATGTTCGCAATCTGGATGCAAGTCGATGCATCTACAACTAGGAGGCGTTGTTTTTATTTATTTATTTTCAGTTTTGTTGTTTTTACTTGTAAGAGGGCTCAAGGACCACATTTATGTGTAATAAATGCCTTGTCTTGAAGTTATCTGTGGTAAACAACTAATCAAAAAAGTATTTCATGGCAAAATATTGTCAACACTATATAGTACTTAGTAAGTGATAACAAGGTTTAAGCATCGCCTGTTTTGGATATAAATCTTTGAGTGAGAAATATATGTTTATATAGGTTTATTTACGTTTATTTAGGTTTGAATGTACACAAAATTCTTGGTTTTTAAGCCACGGTTCTTGTCATTTTCAATTCCAGTTATGGGGAAGAAGGGCAACATTTTTTTACATTAACATGGTTATTATTATTATTATTATTATTATTATTATTATTATTATTATTATTATTATTATTATTATTATCATTACCATTTATGAACAACAATTTTTTTCTTATTATTTGTAAAATAAATGTTTTATATAAAAATGAAAGCAAAGTAAAAAAATCTAAATATATAAATAAATATAAAATATCTATATATTTTTTATTTAATATATTTATATATTTTATGTAAACCATCTTACCATCTTTTGCTCTGAAACAATGATCAATTTCCCTTATTCCCTTAATCGTTGGAGATATATATATATATATATATATATATATATATATATATATATATATATATATATATATATATATATATATATATATATTTATCACTAGCCAGTAACGCTGCAATACGTGATCCCTAGAGGAAACGTTTTTTTACCACATGTGAGAAAACTCTGGTTTTAACTTGTCATTGTCGATGTTTTCACATTACATTAGCGATATTGATAAGTTGTATGTATGTTTAGCTATGTTATCTATGAATTGTGTTTGGTACACATGTGCACCACACCGATACAATACCATCAAGTGTACTGTTTCACCTTTATTACACATACAGTAGATACTACAATTGTGCTTTTTCCTTGATAGAAAAAGTTGAATCAACAAATCCTGACTGGAAAGTGAATACAAATAGGTACTAAGTTTGAGTGAGAATTAGAACGGTAAAAACGAATAGAATAAATAGTCTATAACCATTTTGATTCGCATTTGAAGGCAAACATCCGTAACAAAACGCACCTCGAATAAAATATAAGATTAGTAACTAATATAGTCTGTAATACACTATAATTTTTTATGCATACAAATTTTGTGGATTCTGTCCTTTACTGAGTAATTTGATATATTGGAAAGCGTAATTGTGTGGACGTGAAGGTGAATGGATACCTTTTTCGAAAGTATGTAGAAAGCTGGACTGAATTTGAATGCGTTGTCGTTTTGCCGAAAAGTTTTGCCGAGACTTTCTGTGAGAGCTTTCTGCAAAGTTGTGTCGAATATTTACAGCGAACGCACTTAGAATCAAATGTAATTTGACAGTACACAGATTTGGTATCTAAAAACGGCGTGTGTGAGTATTGGTGTGCATCAGCGAGTGTGTGTGACGGAGTTGAAGGGATACAAACAGTCCCCGGCGTGTCGGAGCTTGGAAAGCATTCGCAGACAGTCGCTGATTTAAAATGGAAATGTCTCACCTTGGCATGTACAGTGGGTCGATTACCAATGGCCGGGCCTGGGCAGAGTCGAATGACAGATGGCTCGCACCCGTTGTCGGCGTGATTGTGAGGGTGTTCAGTTTTCCGCGATCGCGTTTTGAAGCAGTTCCGGAATCCCCCGGAATTTCTGAGCTTATGAGCTGCTTTGTCTTCCCGACCCTGACCTTGTGCCGAACAGAAGAATGGAATGGTTTATAAGAGGAAATGACACCCACTTTGGTAATAAAAGCAGTTTTTCAACTTGTCACATAAATGTATTGTTTGGAATGCGGAGCATGATTTCGGGAAATCTAATCACCGCATTGCTGACAGGAGCGTTTTTACTTTTACAACTTCATGAAAAAAAAGAAACCGTGTGAAACTTTAAATAAAACACATATCTCCGACATACTATGAGACTGGACTCCGTAGGTAATGAGTTCAAATTCCAGCAGCATTAAGATGCCACTCCTGGGCCCCGGTGCAAGGCCCCTGGCTCAGTTGTATGAATGAGATAAATATAAGTTGCTCTGGATAAGGGCTTGTGTTTGTTTTTTTTGCCAAATTCCTAAAATGAAAATGTAAGAGTTTTCCAAATACAGCCTTCAAGGAAGCTTGACTTAACCCTTATATAGGATTAGCGTGTTTTTTTTTGTTTAGTTTTTTTTTAGCTAAATGGAAAACCCACCCATTTGTAAAATAAGACCTGATCAAGACAAGCCTCGACTTGACTAAAATGGATAAAAGCATTTCGGGCACAAAAACGTCTTAACTTCATGGCAAAACATTACAAAGGCAGAAAACCGTTCTCTACTTGTTTACACGTCCCCTTGTCCTATTCGTCCACCTATTACACATTATCCTTTGTCCTCTGGGGGGACAAATGCATAATTCCTATTCTCTCCGGGTTTTAAAAGCGAATAATTTGGTTATATGCATTGTCTCAGTATTCCCCGATTTTGGTGATCCCTCACTGATTAGCCATTAGAGGCTAACTGTGCTAACTGTGTTCTTTTCAGTACTTGAGTCCTGCCATTTTTTTTTTTTTTTACTTTTTAAACAATAATCCTTACTATCATCATCGCAGACGTCATTATTTGCCTCTTCCTCTGCTTGTTCCTTTTTTTTTTTACCGTGAGGCATTATGGACCAATAAACTTCTAGCATGCGAGGTTGCTTTTTGAGACCTGCTAAGTGTAAAGTATACATTAGCCGGTTGGTAGCATGTAAAAGAAGCATAAAGCAGATGTGGAGCATCAGGATGAACCATTAAGGATGATGAACACACACTTTGTAAAAATGCTTTGTTATTTATTTATTTTCATTGAAAAGATCGAAACGGCCAATCGTGCACGTAAATATCGAAGCCTCAAACACCGGACGTAGAAAAGCTTATTGCATTGTAGTGCACTTGGACAAAGATCTTTACTTTATTGTATGTTGGAAAGAGTAATTAAATAATCTACCCGACTAAAAGTACTTTTACTTCCATTGAAATGTCTAAAAATCCATTCAAGCTCGTTTAAAATGTACTCCTATCCACAAAAATCAATTTGTGGATTACGGCTTACCTGGGATCCTGCTACCGTTTGCCAGAACGCATCTCGTTAATTCGGTAATAATGTCGCCACGGCTAAAACGTGGACGCTGGAGCAAAGTGGCCACATGGTCGCGGCGCTAACTACAAGCTAACAGCTTCATGGAAATGGCTGTTTCCTGTGTTGACGCATATACAATGATAACTTTTGCTTGTAGCAGGTCTTGTGACGAGGCCAGTCCTGATTTTGCTTTCACAACGGAATGTATTGAGACTTTCGATATCAAGGCGATTTTTACATTAAAATATCCCTGTGTTGTTTTTTTGTTTATTTGTTTTTTGGTCTTTAAAGTTGGTTTAACACTTGCACAACATGAAATAATACTTCTACTAATAATACTTCTACTGAGAAAATACTTCTACTGTGCTACTGTGCCTTAGTTTATTGTAAGTCAGTCAATACATTCTCCCGACCATATAGACACCCTAGGGGTCCTTGGCGGTATTGCAGGTGACGCTCTATTTAATGTTGAATTGAAAACCAGTTCTTTAAGAAAAGAGCTTTATGTGATCTCCATGAGCTCTCTGCTTTTGTACTCATATGCTTTCTAGGAATGGGCAAAGATGTTTGGTTTCTGCTTAGATTTTCTGGCCTTGGAATATATATATATATATATATATATATATATATATATATATATATATATATATATATATATATATATATTATTTATTTTTTTCCCCTTATAACTTTTGCCCATATGCCCCCATCCCAAATCACCGGGACCTCATATGTTTGAGTGGCATCACTTTACCAAGCCTCCTTCCGAATATGTAATTCTGATGGATTCACCTGGCTTCTCAGGTTGTTGATGTTAATTCAAGAAGTGTGACGGGAGCACGGGCTCTATAGATATTATACGTCTAAAGCGGAGATCACCACGGGCAGCTGTGCATGTGCTCTCTCTCTCTCTCTTTCTCTCTCTGTCTCTCGTTCGATTGCATGCTTATCCCTTCGTTCCTCTCCCATTATTTAATCACGGGCTTCACTGGGGAAAGACACACACCACTCGCAGACGGACATTGCGGCGCTAGATTTCACGCCTGCAGCTTTCTCGGCTGAGAAGTGGGTGAGATCCGAGGAGTGGATGAGAAATGGAGAGTGACTCTTCACACTGGATGAGGATTTAATCAGCTGAAGAGCTTCTATTGGACGTTGTGGGAAAGGGACTCTTTTTTTTTTTTCCTCCACATTTTCGGTTCCATTATTTCAGTCACCAGGTGCGAGCCACACCTGCAATACAACGTCTGTCTCTGGTTAATTGGAGTGCATTATCCTCACTAATGAATATTCTCTTCTTGGCTCGGAGTGGAGCATTACTGCAATCCCGGGAAGGCCCAAGAGAGCCAGCCTTCCCTCTCTCTTTCACTCCTCGCTCAGCCCCTTCTTGACTGCATTATCACAAGTGCTTATTATTGATTGCCCGAGCAATCATAAATCGCATCCTGTTTGTATGGGGAAGAGCTTGATAGATGGTGGCTCTTCACGGTTTGTCTTTGGGCTGCGTGTCTATTAGGGCTCGGCAGACGTGTCGGGAATTTCCGAGGCGGAGAAATACAAATGTAGCTGGAACAAGCTATATTTAACAATGTGATATTATAGCATTATGATTCATCATGCCAGCTTTTAGTAGGTTGGATATATTATATGAATGAATAGCCTCATTCATATAATATATTTTTATATTTGTCACATATACATTACAGAACGGTGAAATATTTTCTTCGCATATCCCAGCTGGTTTGGAAGCTGGGGTCAGAGCACTGGGTCAGCCACGATACAGTTCCCCCCTGGAGCACAGAGATATAAGGGCCTTGCTCAAGCACCCAAGAGTGGCAGCTTGACCAGCCCGGAGCTCAACTCCCTGACCTTCCGATCAATAGGGAGGAGGTAGCTCAGTGTGGGAGGGGGTAGCTCAGTGTGGGAGGGGGTAGCTCATTGCTCTAAGGCACTGGGCTACTGGTCGTGCACTGGGCATCTATGTGCATTAAGGCAGGATCCACCCTGGATGGAATGCCAACCCATCACAGGGCACACACACACTCACAATCACACACACATTCACACACTAGGAACAATTTTCCAAGGTGCTAATAAACCTACTGTGTATGTTTTTGGATCGGAGAAAACCGGGAAAAGAGCCCTCGAGGCACAGGGAGAACATACAAACTCCACACATACATGGCAAGCGAATTGTCATTGTCACAAAGCAACTTTACCTAATATACTTAATTATAGTGTGTGAGAATGAAAATCAGTTTGTCCCTGATTGTTTCTTGTTGAGCAAGCCGTATTTGTGTATCATGAATGACGCCCCTTTGGTGGATTTTTAATGCAGAAGTAGCTTGTTTAGACATCGAAATCCAAACAAATACAGTCTAATCTTTGTGCTTTCCAAGCTCTTGATTTAAGGTACTTACTCGACCGTATTCACTCAGGTCATGGCATCTGCATTTCCACTATTAGTTGGACGTCGACGGTCCATGTACACGTTTTAAAAAAAAAAAAGAGATCTTTTAATTAAACGATTCATCGACTCAGATCTTGTAAGAAAAGATTGCGAATAGTATATTAGAGAAAATTGAAATTGAAATTTTTGACCATGAACCGAATCCTCTCTGCAATCAATATTTCAGAGCCCTGTTGGTTCCCATACGGGTTACAATAATCTGCGAAATGTCAACTTCCCCCCACAATAAGAAACGCCACTTCCACAATTAAGCCGGCGAGACCTCGTCTGCCTAATGGCGAGCGCGATATAAACCTTGCACAATTTAATAGGCACATGGTTATTATTCCGTAGGCCTTGTTGTTGCATTATTAAAGACCAGTCTGTCGAGGAAGGGCGATTTTTGATTGAAGCATTAAACAGACGTAACCACGAGAAAGCATTCTCTCTCTCTCTCTCTCTCTCTCTCTCTCTCTCTCTCTTTCTCTCTCCCCTTATGGGCACAGAACTGCTGGTTGAATAAAGTAATGATGGATGGTATGATACTCTGGCTGCTCAGACCTGCTGCACTTGTGCTTTCAGTATTATGCTCTCGTGTAGCTCACATCGGTCCATTTTTTTTCCCCCTCCGGCTTTCCCGTAATCCTAAAAGAGCCAGTTAAAGCCCCGTTTGAACAAGTGACAGGTACTGTGGAGGATTATGTTTATTTGCCTGCCAGTCAAACATGCAAGTGTGCATGCTCATGCATGTCTTGTTGGTTCCTGAGTAGGGATGCTCAACAATGATGATTTATGTCTGGGCAAGTCCTGCTGGGGATTTTTTTTACAATATTATAATGAGACGGAAAAGCTTTTTTTTAGTGTGCATTGCAGTGAAAAAAAACAAACCTTAGCTATAACCCGATTACACACCTTTTACCACTTTGTCAGGGCTGGGAGACCTTTATAAAACGAGCAAAGGTTCGGACTCGAGTGTATCGCCGTAATTGAGACTGATTCACATCTTTATTCAAAGCCAATTAGGTTAAGAAACATATGAAGGAACTACAGCAATATATATATATATATATATATATATATATATATATATATATATATATATATATATATATATATATAGGGCCATGGAGGCTGAGTGGTTATATATATGGGAAAGGATGGAGGTTAAGAATGAATTGATGATTTGTAGAAAAATACTTTCAACCGAAATGAAATGTCTAATCCGTTCTGTTTCTCTTCATTTCTCACCTGCTGTCTCAATTAGTATAGTGGTGGCTACGAGCACGACGTGCTCCGGTTTGTTTTGTGTGTAGGTTTGTGTCTGACCTGATCAGCTGCGCTTGGCTTTCTTTTTCTTTCTTTTTTTTTTTTTTTTACTCTCTAAAATCAAGGCCCGGGCAGTGTGTATCTCATTAGCTTGTCTGGCTGTAACGCGGAACTTAACAAGCTATTTGTTTGCGCGGCTCCGGCAGGTGTGTCCCTGGGTTCACAAGCCGCGGCGGCGAGATTGGTTTGCGCGACTGTAATTGCTAATTTAGGGAAAGTGCAGTGAAAACAAACAGCGGCAATGGAGGGGAAACTCGGGTTGATGGAGGGGAGACAGCGAATACGGGAGCCAGATGACGGCCTTATAACCCTCCGCTTTTCAGGAACGACGCCGCGTCTTTAATTCCTTTTTCCCGAAGCCGCCGGTTCCGCGCGGTCGATCAAAATACGCCGAATATCGTCCAAGTCTTGTTTAAGTGTTGTGTCACTCGGTGGATCGAGATTTGTGATGCTCGACGTTCCAAACGTATACGCCTGCCGTACGCCTCACTCGACAGCTTCTTTAGAGTCGATCCTGAATAGTTATAACCTACATCAGCACGGGGAAAAAAAAAACCTCTTTCCAAGTTCAGCAAAATGAACAGTTTTTGTGGCTTCTTCAGAGCAAATTAGGAGGAACGTGGTGTACCGATTCGCCGTCTTCTTCAGCGCAAATTGTCGGTACGGTGACATGCAAAAAAAAAAAATCACTTTTTTTAACTACATTGATTTTTTACTACAATGTCTAAAATAATAGATAGAAAATAGAACTTATGGACGTGTTTTTACAGAAAACATAACGATGTATTGGATTTACAGAATAGTGTTCTACTTACCACAGTGGCCAGTGTTGGAGATCATGTGACTAATCATGTGATCAAGTCACTGTAGATTTGAGCAGTTTATTCTTGACCCTCAGTAATGTGTAAATGGTTAAAAAACACCATTGCGCGGGATGCAAAAACAATTCACCATTGAAACTAAATCTTTTCTGTTTTGCAGATATCTACACAAAACATTCTTCTGTTCATTTCAGGTTCATTTCTTAAGTAGTTTGTTGTGTGAGTTTTTTCGTTCCCCCCCCCCCTTCCTGAGTGTCATCACTCCTGGTTACTTTACACTGCTGTGATTGGTGTAATGAGCTGATAAAGCTTAAGAGGTTCAAGTGATGTAAAATATATTACAAAAAAAATTACTGCAAACTCGCTTCTGTATGACATTTCTATGTTTATTGTTATACATTTATTTATATTGTTATTATTGTTGTTATATTATATATTTTTTACATGTTCTTTGTTACTTACATTTATTAATGCTGAATTAATTACATTAACATTACAGTAGCAGTTTTAAATCTTATATTCATTATATATTTTTGACTAAATAATAAACTATATTTAAGAGTTTATTTTTGTTTCACATTACATTTTTAACGGGTTATTTCAGACAGTTTTTTTACTTACAATTTTTAACAGTAAATATATTTTACAACCTCTACTTAAACAGTTTTTTGCAATCAATACAGTACTTGTATTTTTTGTTTTGTTTTATATATTTTAATCATTGCAGTTTTTACACTATACAGTTTCTAGAACTTTAAATATTTTACGGTAAATATTTTTACGGTAAGTTTTTTTTACAATGCTTTTAGTAAATATATTTCCTATTATATAATATTATTATATTGTGGTTTTTACATGATTTTCTAACATTAAAGTGCTGTACATTTTGTGCTGTAAACATCTTTTAACAGTTCTTAGACTTCATAGTTTCTAATACTATTCTATATTATTTGGGAAATATCCTTTTACAATACTTTTTTTGTATGTTTAGTTTCCGTTCCAGTGAATATTGTTCTCTTTTGGTGACTGGTACTGTTACTGGTCACCTCTTATTCTGAAGGGGATAATACAGATGTTACCACACATACTGTCTAGCCCAGTTTTACAGGTTAGAGTTTTAAAAGAATTAGGATTAAAAGATATTAAAAGGAAACACAATATTGAAACGTTTCATTGCTATAATACTTTGCATTTGTGTCTTTTATCATCTCGTGAAGTACGTTTCTGCTGTTTAGCCACAGGCTTCGGGATTATTTTGTGGAACATGGCATGTATTTTATCGGCCAGCCGCATCCTTCTTTATTAGAATGAGGTTCGCCCTGGTGAATTTCCACCTCTCCCAGGCTCGCTCGTCCCTCATGTTTATTCAGCAGCGATCAGGGTCGATAAGACATCGTCTCGCTCTGACGGCCAGCTACATTTCAGAAACGAATCTGTAGCGTGATTCGAATCAGACGCGAGCCTTTGTCACCTGGGAAAAGTTCAGCGAAGAAAAGATGTCGCTGTTTTTCCGCAGACTCCCGAGGGAGGGATGTGTGTGTGTGTGTGTGTGTGTGTGTGTAGTGTGATGTGGGCTTTTTTTCTAGAGGAATGATAAAAATATCAGTCATATCAATGTATTTTGTGATGATTTATTTCCTGTAAAATCGTCCCACAACCTTGAATGCATGGACAAAAATAGATAATAATTGTTTGTGGACAGCCTGGCTAACATCCCATTGCATATTTAGTCTCCATTTGTTGTTCCAAGTAAACACCACTCTTCTGGGAAGATGTTTCACCAGATTTTGGAGTGTACTTCATGTAATGATCGCTCTTATCCAGAGCAACGTACTACTGAGGGTTAGGGGGCCTTGCTCAAGGGCCCACTAGTTGCAGATTGGTGGTGGTGGGATTTGAACCTGTGATCTTCTGGTCCTGAAGCCAAAGTCTTAACCACAGGGCTACAACCTAATGACCCCAAAGGCGATCATTAGGGCTAATAGCAGATCTTCTAACCCATTCCTTTACATTTACATTTACGGCATTTGGCAGACGCCCTTATCCAGAGCGACTTACAAATGAGCAATTGAGGGTCAAGGGCCTTCCTCAAGGGCCCGCTAGTGGTATCTTGGTGGTGGTGGCGTTTGAACCTGCAATCTTCTGGTCCAGAGGCCAACACCTTTACCACGGCCTCCCTAATCCCTTGTATACCATATCTCCATGAGGATTTCTTTGTACACGCTTTGACCAGGTTTGGGTTTTCTAGAAGAAGTGAGGAGCTTGGTGACCCTAGCTACTTTTGGTTGAAGAGGCCTGGAGCCTTGAGGGTCAGATCTCTACAGCAGGCCACACAAGATCTTCTAAACACTTCAAACCCATGTAAAGGTTCCCTTTGGGACTCGTAGTTAAAGGGGAGGCAAGACAAAAACCCACCGCATCCAAAAACCCAATTCTTTGGTCCATAATGTGTCTACTATTAACAATGAGGTTTTTCTAAAGCTTACACATTTAGAATTTTCTTCCAGGTTGAATTGGCACGCGAATGACTCGAATGGGAAAAGGAAACCTTTAAATAGCCCTCGGCGGGAATAAAACCACCGGCGTGCTTTTTCTCTAGCTGTTGTGGCACACCAAGGACTTTCATTTTCTTCAGAAAAGTCTCCTATTACAAAACTGTCACCGTTCTGTCCTTCCCTTCTGAGCCACGTCGAGATTTCTTTCCTCCCAGTGACTTCTCGTTACCTCGATGTGATTAACAATCGCACAGGTTTGGATCTTTGGGAAGCTGTAACAGTGGGACGGGGTGGAAAAAATATACTTCACACAAAACTTTTTTCTCAGGTGGAAAAGTTAGCACACGGCAAATGTTTCAGTAAAATCCGGACAATACAGTTTGGCACCCCTTCCCCCCGAATGCAGCTGCTGGGTAACACAACGATTGTTTGTTTGGCACGGTCTCACCTTATGTGTTGTTTCCTTATAGATGAAGGCTTGTCAATTGGCCCTTCCAGTCGACACTCTGTGAAATTCTCCACCAAAGTGTCAGGAATGTATCTAGGTGCCCCCCACACGGAATAACCTTTCTGATTTTATTTATTTGTTATAATTCCCAGGGGCACGGTGGCTTAGTGGTAGGACGATCGCCTCACACCTCCAGGGTCTGGGTTCGATTCCCGTATCGGCCATGTGTGTGTGGAGTTTGCATGTTCTCCCCGTGCCTCAGGGGGTTTTTCTCCGGGTTCTCCGGTTTCCTCCCGGTCCAAAAACATGCACGGTACCTTGAAAAATTGTCCCTAGTGTATTAATGTGTGTGCGAATGTGTGTGTGTGTGTGCCCTGCGATGGGTTGGCATTCCATCCAGGGTGTATCCTGCCTTAATGCCCATAGACGCCTGAGATAGGCACAGGCTCCCCTTGACCCGAGGGAAGATCTGATATAGCGGTAGAAGATGGATGAATGTATTATTCCTCCGCCATGTTTATTCTCCCCAGCACTTGTTTGCAGCCCTAATTGTATATAAAATAAGAAAAACAAGCGTTTATTTCGCCCGCCTGTTGCCAATTTCGTCACGGCCTTTAAAAAAATGCCCTGGAATCACATCTAATTGGCGCCCAGGGTGAAATCTCAGCCCGGGGTTTGATCTCCGTCAGGTCAGAGGCCGCCGAGGAGATTAGCGCCGAGCGGACGAGGAACGTTTAAACAAATGGCTTCCATTTTCCAGTCGCATTTTAATGGCGCCTCTAGAAAAGCCAGGGGTCGCCTCTCTATTTTTTGATGCAACACTTATAAAGTACTTGAATTTTTTCTTGTTCCACCTGCAAAAAGAATTACAATTTGTAGTCTTTTTTTGCCCCCTCTAACAAGACCTCACTGGTATTCCCCAAAGCATGAGAAAGGATTCCCCCCCCCTCCCCTCCCCTCCCGGAAGACCTTTGTGTCTGAATGTTGATCTACCAATTACTTAATTGCCTGTTATGGGGCTACGCTCATCCATTAGTGACCAGCTGTTGTAATAAGCAGACATAGAAGTGGGAGTCAGTGGTGTAAAAGCCCATTGTCTCAACTAACAAAACCCTAGGATTAGTAGTAGGCAGCGGTATGGTCTGTTGCGTTTTTTTTTTTTTTTTTACATTTTTTATTACTGAGATGTGACTCAGCGTCTAATCCAAGTCCTCCAGGGTTCTGAGAAGCGGCTGGGGTTCCTGCTCGGTCCCTGCAGATGAGCAGGACTGTATGTCCTCATTAACTTAGCTTCTTCTCTCAAGTGTGGATCCAGCCAGGCTCACCGTTTCCTCAGAGCCGGCACACTCTAATACCTTCATTTTAGGAAAAAGGCCTAATCTTCTAATCTGAAAGGAAGCAGGAGGCTGGGTTTGCAGATAGGCCAGTGCTATCAAGCCTGCCCAGGAGTGGGTACATGGAGCACGTCGAGTTCTCCTACCACCGGAATAAGAACTGGTGTGGTACGACTCCATGAAGGATCAAAACGTTTTTTTTTCCCCCAAGGATTTATTACGATCCCAGGTGACCTGTGAGGAATCAATCGGCGATCTTTCGCCGGACCTTTCACTGGACCGACGCGACGAGCTATCGGAGACCGAGGATTAGAATATGTCGTAGGATATGTAGTCTCTCAAGTAAAAACCTAATGTCTCGCTCGATTCCTCTCCCGGTCCTCCAGACATCAAAACAAGGACGACTTACTGATAAACGGCGGGTTGATGGGAAACGAAATGCAATTAGCATGTGACCTCTTCAGAGCCGGATTTGATCCGCGAGTAAGTGGATCTTACTCCGAGCCTCTTTGCGTCATTCGGATAGACGTGCTCTTTCAAGAAAGCTGTCTCGCAGTGTCAGGAAGATCAGAGGCGGACAGAGCAGACGGGGGGGATTCCGCCTGGCTAGTGCTCCACACACACAATCAGTCACAGGCCATTTCTTCTTGCTAATCTTACTTCATTACCTGAGTGACAGAACTGCATAACTTCAAGGGGAGCTCGGAGCTTTCCTTCTAATTAGGAGAGAGGAAAAGCAGGGACGGTGCTGCTCAACTCGTTTAATCACCAGCGTTTGAAGGGGGGAGGAGGAGGGTCCAGTCCAGGTCTATGGTCTTTGCATTACAGGCTCCCAATGCAAACAAACGTTGACTCGTTGGTTTGTTGATATTTGATGCACTGAAGGTTTTGAGGTTCCCAAGACACTCGGTTCATTATCTTTTGAAACTTTTGCATCTCGACCTCACAACTGACTAAACAACAAAAATAATGGGCTAAGAGTGATAACGCAGGATTCCTTTCAATCTCATTAGACGGTACATTCCTCAAAAGATCTCGAATCGAATAGCCTTTATTTGTCACATATACATTACAGCATATCCCACCTTGTTTAGAAGCCGGGGTCAGTTATGATATGGTGCCCCTGGAGCACAAAGGGTTAAGGGCCTTGCTCAAGGACCCAAACGTGGCAGCTTGGCGATACAGGGGTTCGAAACCCCGACCTTCCGAACAGTAACTCAGCGCCTTAGATCACTGAACTAGCATTCGTAATACAGGGTTTTACGCTATATGTTGTGATATATCTAAAATGACACTTCTAACCACAAAACCTTTAAACCTACAATACCTATACATTTGCATTAAATGACTGCAATTAGTATCATTGTACCTAATTTTCTGAAAGAAGTTTTATCAGCATATGAATATAGTCATTATACACCTAATATGAAGTGGCATTGATGATGATTGCATTATGTTATTAGTATTAACAATTAGCATAGTCGAGGAACCAGTTACAATTGTAAAAGTTACAATCCTACAGAGGTAAGGAAATGAAAATAGTAAGAAAAAACACGAACAGAGAGAATACAGTCAGGCAACTTTTTGCTTTGTATGTAAATCACTGTTCTTTAAGAAGCAAATTACGCTTCGTCTGGGAATAAGTGTTGCCACGAACAGCACATGTTGTTCCTGAAATTTTGAACGCCTCTGCAATATTTTCCCTTAATAGCTTTTCATCAGTGACGTCCCCTCTTATCTAGCGTCCTACATATAAACACAAAACCGCCTATGAATGAAATATATATTTAATATATATTTCACTTATTGAAAAGTCGTACAGTATTGGCAAACAAAATATCGCGATACTCGCATGTAACGATTATTACTTACACCCCTCTTCCCAAATGAGTGTTATCGCTTTTAAACATACCATATGCAACAAAGAGCGGGATCGATCGCTAATGAAACGAGAAATGGGATGAAGAATACGGTGTATGACTCAATCGAACTGAGCGTGTAGGACAAGCTACTCTAAAAGATGTTTAACACCAAATTTTTCCTTTTTTTGTGTGTGTGTGTGTGTGTGTGTGGGGGGGGGGGGGGGGGGGGGGGGGGTGGGTGGGGGGGGGGGGGGGGGGTGTTGTTTTTTTGTTTTTAATTTGTTTGGGGTGGTTGTTTTTCATCTTTGGTTTTTTGTTTTCTTAAGGTTTTTATTTCTATCTTTTTTTTTGATTCGTTTTTTTTGTTTTTTTTTTTGTTTTCGTTTTTTTTTTTTTTTTTTTTTTTTTTTTTTTTTTTTTTTTTTTTTTTTTTTTTTTTTTTTTTTTTTTTTTTTTTTTTATTCTATTTTTTTTTTTTTTTTTTTTTCTTTGTCTTTTTTTTTTTTTTTTTTTTTTTTTTTTTTTTTTTTTTTTTTTTTTTTTTTTTTTTTTTTTTTTTTTTTCTTTTTTTTCTTTCTTCATTTGGTCCTGTTTTTCAATATTTTTGCCTTGTTTTCGTTTTTCTATTTATCGTGTTTTTTCCCTGTGCTATTTTTGTGTGTTTGTGTTTGTCCTGTGGTGGGGGTCGGTGCGTATGAGTTTTGTGGCTGGTGGTTAGTGTTTGGGGGGGTGTGGGGGGGGGGTGTGGGGGTGGGTGTGTGGGGGGGGGGGGTCGGGTGGTTGTTGGGGGGGGGGGGTTGAGTCGTTCGTGTTGGTGCGTGGAGGGGGGTGGTGTGTTTGGGGGGGGGGGGACCGGGGGATGGGTAATGAGGGAGAATACTTATTTTTTTTTTTTTGTGTTGAGATTGTGTTGGTGTATGCTTAGGGTCCGGTGTTCTCTATTTCGGGGGGGGGTGGGGGGGGGACTCGAACTCGGGAGAACTATGATGGGGGGGGGGGTGGGGGGGGGGGTGTGAGCGGGGGTGGGGGGAGTGTGCATCTTTTGGGGAGGACGGGGGGGGGGGGGGGGTAGGGGGGGTGGGTACTCGGGGGGTTGGGGGGGGGGGGGGGGGGGGGTAATTGGGCGGGGGGGGGGGTGGGGGTGGGTGGGGGGGGTGTGGGGGGGGGGGGGGGGCGGGGTGGGGGGAGGGGGGGGGGGGGGGGGGGTTGGGGGGGGGTGGGGGGGGGGAGTGGGGGGGGGGGTTGTGTGTGGGGGTGGGGGTGTTTGATGGGGTGGGGGTGGGGGGGGGGTGGTGGGGGGGTGGGGGGGTGGGGGGGGGGGGGGTTGGGGGGAGACGGGGGGTGTTTAACATTGGGGGGGGGGGGGGGGGGGGGGTTGTGGGGGGGTGTGGGGGGTTGGTGGGGGGGGGGGGGTGGTGGGGGTGGGGGGGTCCGGGGGGGGGGGTGGGGGGGGGGGGGGGGGTTGTTGGGGGGTGTCGGGGTTTGTGGGATGGGGGGGGGTGGTGGTGGGGTGGGGGGTGGGGGTTGCAGGGAACCTTTTTGTGGGGGTTATTTTGTTTTGTGGGGGTTGTGGGGGGGGGGTCGGGGGTGGGGTTTTTGTGTGGGGGGAGGGTGTGGGGTGGGGGGTGGTGTGGTGTGGTGGGGGGGGTGGGGGGGACGGGGGGGGGGGGGGGGGGGGGGGGGGGGGGGGGGGGGGGGGGGGGGGGGGGGGGGGGGGATTGTGGCTATTGGGGCAGCTACCAAGCAAAATGTCCTTCCACACTCCACTCGATAACCCTCCGCTCATCGCTCCGCAACAGCGCAGGTTCATTACAGGTTCACCATTTGCTTTGCTAAGCGAGACTGGAAATGAGGTGAACGGTCGTATCGAGGCAGGCTGGAGCTACCTCGCCTCACTCACTGCTTCTTAATTATGAGAGATCACCAGTCGCTCGCTTGCAAAAAAACGACCTACTCGGCTTAAAAGCACGGCCCGTGCACTTCAAGCTGTGAGATTATTACTCCAACCACTTGGCTTCGCTGTGGGAAATAACAAAAAGCCCAGGATTTTTATTATTTATTTTGAGGTTTATTGGCATTTTAATGAATGGTAAAACCTTGAGCTCGTCTTACTCAGGTTGCAAGTGTTTCCCGAGTGACTCTAAAGCTTTACGTCATGCTGTTCTGGGATACTGGTTTGACCAAATGCATATTCATAAACAGCAACCGAGCCATACATCAGCCAGCAGAGTTTCCTGTTCTGGTTCATTTCCAACCAGACGGCTGTTTGGTTCAACCACAAAAACATCTGTATGAAGGAAGTGGGATTTCTAAGGCAAGGTGAATATTTGTATCGCGATGCCCTTAAAACACTCGAGTTTGTCTTTCACCGTCACTGAGTATAGAAGACTGTGGTGTAAATGGTTTTTAATTACTGCTTTTTTTTACCGAACCACCGTTTAAATGCGAGGCATTTATGACGCGATTACGACTGGAATTAGAACTCATTTTTGATCCACTTCTAGTGAGAAATATGTCTCTCGGATGTCTTTTTGCCTCAGTGAGTTTAGACAAATGTGTTTTTTTTTTTAATGGTTTTAAGTACTCTAGTTTAATCAGTGGCTTTTACAAAACACTGTTTTAATGCAAGGCAGCATGATGCAATTAAAACTGGAACTAGAACATATTATTGACCATATTTGAATCAAAATACACTTCTCGAATTGGTAATTACTTTTTTTCCGTCATTGAAGCTAGAAGACTGGTGTTAAATGATTAAGTAATCTGGTTCAATCAGTGGTTTTACCTAGGCATTACATTCACACAAATTAGATGAGTTTTTATGTGTATAAGAAGTAAAACATTTTTGTTCCTTTTATTTCCTATGTGCATCGATCCCATGCATCCGATGCTATATTGAGAGATCTGTAGACGAGCATAAAATCGCCACGAAATAAAATAACGCATTGTTGCGTGTGACAGCTCGGGAACTAGACCAGACGCCAGATGTTTTGTGTTTGTGATGTTTCATTTGGAAGAGAAAGTAAATGCAGGACCGTTGCTCCGACAAAGATAAAGGGAAAATGAAGTAGTTAGCATAGAGTTCATTTTCGCTTTTTTTTTTCCCTTTTTTTTCTTCAAATATTTAACTTTTTTTTTATTTTGCATTTTATACCTTCGAGCAGGATGTGCAGGATGTGTGATGAAGATGAGAGGAAAAGATATTGGCTGTCTGGAAGAGGTCATTCTCCCGCTGTGCTACATGAAAGTGTCAGTCACTGGTTTTTGACATTTGGCATGAGTACACCGTGCATACAAAGTGGTTCAGTGACATTATGAAGAGGTGCTGCTGCCAAAGCCTCCCAACAACCCCCCCCCCCCCCGCACCCCCCCCCCCCCCTCCCCCCCCCCCCCCCCCCCCCCCCCCCCCCCCCCCCCCCCCCCCCCCCCCCCCCCCCCCACCCCCCCCCCCCCCCCCCCCCCCCCCCCCCCTCCTCCTCACCCCCCCCACCCCCCCCCCCCCCCCCCCCCCCCCCCCCCCCCCCCCCCCCCCCCCCAACCCCCACACACACAAGCTCTCTAGTTTGGATATATTGAGTTCCCAGAATTTTAAATGAAACGTTTTCTAAGCAAGAAAAAAGGTAGAAGTTTTTCCAGCTGCCTCCATAGACCTGATAATTGCCAGTTTTGTTGCAGTGACTGAATATCTTCCTGGTATCATTTTGCATCGCAACCCTTTTAGTGCTCCCTCAGGTCTCGCCGTGATTTTGTGTGGAAAAAAAAAATACATATAACAATCAGTAGCTTCCTGTTTCTACATCATATTACTGTTACTAACTAGAAGCTAAACACCAATACCTTATGTATGGGTGTAATACATAATGTATATCAGATATATATATATATATATATATATATATATATATATATATATATATATATATATATATATATATATATGTTAATGCAAATTCACTTTAACAGCACTAATTTTGTTATTGTGATTAGCTTGGCACACATTTGCTCCTTCACTCTGCAGTGTGTTGGCGAATGAATGAAATCCGGACAACAAAGAACAAAAACAGAACAAATTTATAATATTACCACTTGTAATGTTAGGATTGAATATAAAAGAGGCGATAGATGTGTTTTATTAACAAAAAAACACCCAGCAATGCATATACACTCACGCTTCCTAAATTGTCCCCGAATTACACCTGCTATCTGCACATTCACAACAGGTATGATCTCCTCACTATGTTAGCGTATATTACCGTATGGAACCTAAACATATCACCAGTTTATATGGAAAGCAACCAAAACCGGAACATAATTCTTAAAGGAGCCACGTACCATATTTAACAATTAAATACAACCACTAAAAAAATTTACATTTAAATTAGCAAAAAATTGTTTAATTAAGAACAAATTAATATTAAAAGAATAATTTCCAAGAGTAAAATAAACATGAAATAATCAATCATTTTATGAAAAGGAGATATTTTGAGAGATATTTATATAATTCTAACATATGTTACAGTTAGTTTGAGCATTAGAAACATGAACAGTATTCATTTAGGGTACATTGAAAGCGCTCGAATAATGTGTGATTAATCACGAGTTAACTCATGGCAATTATGCGATTAATCACAATGAAATATTTTAATTGATTGACACCCCTAGAGATAGATAGATAGATAGATAGATTGCATTATACATTATACTATATTAATGCGAAATAAGGCTTACTTGTCTCCGTTCTGCCTCGTTTTCTGCCTCACTAATTCTGTAATTGTTTTTTTTTTTTTTTTTTTTTTTTTTTTTTTTTAAACCAGCAATTATTTTTTGCCTCGGAACTAACAGAGCACCGTCTCTATTTCTAAATGCTGAGACAATTTAACACAAAAAAATCGTGTTAAAGAGAAAAATCTAGCTGCTCTGCAGCCTTTAATTAATCGGTAGCCATTTTGGCTTCATGTGCGACTCGCTTAATTTCCAGTTAATTGACATTTTATATGTATGAATTAGGATTTGTGCTAGGTGGAAAATGACCCGGCACTGGGCAACGTACTTGTTGGTCATTAAAAGTAAAAAAAAAAAAAGAAAAAAAAAGATTTTGGCGAAATCACGAACGCTGGCGTATAAAGTAAAGCAAGAGTTTTATCTGGAATCTAGTTTATAACTTTGTGTCACCTACTAAAGAGTTTGTTTTTATTTATTATTTTTTTAACGAGCAGTCCGAAGGGGAGGTGCGACGTGTATGGGAGTGATGTGATCGGATACCAGGAGGAGGTGGCTGTTTTGCTAATGCATTTACGGAGCGAGAGATGGTTATCGCTGCGGGGAGGCCGAGCCTTTTTTTTTCCCGCTTCAGACGGGAGGGGAAAAAAATGAGAGACGCGAGCTGGGCCTATACATGTACCAGACCTCCTGTGCCTGTTTCACTAGATCATCTTCCCTCCCTGAGGTTTTGATTAGATCACACTCGGCGAGGGGCTGAGGCACAGACCCAAAGTACAAGTAATAGCTCCTGTTCTCTTCCAACCTTTCGCTAAGACTCCCAGTGTGTAAAGTGATCAGTCAGGGAGATGAGGAGACCTTTTTCGGCTTGTTCTGACATGCAACACCGCGATATTTGTAGCTAATATGTTTTTTGTTAATGGAGGCAAATGACAGAAATCATGTGGTCGTAGGCCTGGAGCAGTGCTACTGTAATCACACGAACGCGAGAAAATAACGTTGGAATCTATGAAATGAACAGGAACATGTTTATGCTGCTAGTAAGCAACCTGTACATCTCAAATACAGCAAACACGGCAGGAGTATTTTACAGATTCCGCCGCTAGGAATGTGAACGTCGTATTTTCCAAGCATCGCAAACACCTTCTGCGATTCGCTCCGGATCGCCGCAGGAGACAAATCTGATGTGGGTTCGGACGCGAGTTGTTCGCAATTATCTTCGCATTTATAAGAAATTTGTTTTGGAGGCAGAAGCTTCCAGTAGCACTTAAATAAAAAAAAAAAAAAAACATTTAATTGCAAACATTTAATTGGATTTTTAAATAGTTTTTATTATTTGATTATTAAAAAATAAAATAAGCCTAATCATTATGAATTTATTATTGAATTCAAATAAAATTATACAGTAAAATGAATAAAAATGATGCAAAAAATATATATATAACATAAGAACATTTATGAAATTAATGTTGAGTACTAAAAATGAAAAACTCTTTTTTCAATGTATTTTTTTCATCGTTTAAAAAAACTTACATGGATAAAAAGATTTACACCATTTCCCAGACGCCTGTATCCAGAGGCGACTTACAACTAAGGACCATCTCAAGGGCACACTAGTGGTAGCTAGAGGTGGTGCCGGGATTTGAACCTGCGACCTTCCAATTCTGAACCCGGTGCCTTAACCACTGAACTCACACCTCCCTACTTATAGTTATTAGGAGGTGGTAGCTTAGTGGTTAAGGCATTGGACTTTGGACCACAAAGTCTTCCACCAAGCTGTTACTAGTGGGCCCTTGAGCAGGGCCCTTAACCTGCAAATGCTCAGTTGGAAGTCGCTCTGGTTAAGGGCGTCTGGCAAATAACGTTAATGTAATGTCATAATTATGACGTACTCTTTCGGGTGCGTTATCAGACAGACCTGTGTGGTACTTGGAAGGTGATCCTCAAATAACAGCTCAGTCTCCTCCGTGAACATCGTCTTCAAGTTTGAGAAAGACACTCTATATATATATATATATATATATATATATATATATATATATATATATATATATATATATATATATATATATATATATATATATGGATAGGAAGGAAACCAGTGATGCATTGCAGAAATCAAAGTCCTATGTGTTCTAATTAAAAGACCCCTGAAAACACCATGTATTTTTTATAAAATGTATGTATGTATTTATTTATTTATTTTTACCTCGCCCCGCTCTGACTCGAGGTTCTGGCGGCTCCAGATGGCCCGCGCTGTGGCCGTAGCTGTCGCGGCGACTGTCGTCATGTGACGTGCTCCCGCTGTCTCCCATAAACAGATGCTGCGCTTACAAAACGGCAAGGTCTGACTTTAAAAGCGGTTAGTGCTCTCCTAAGAGGTGTTTCTCTCGCAGCTGCTGGATCTTTTTTTCTCCCCCTGCTTAATTTGGGAGATCATAGACTACATTACTGTCACTGCAGTCATCCAAAGCCCCTGTTGCACCTTTTTCCTTAAACAGATGGAACTAAATCCCCCTTGTGTGTGTGTGTGTATGTGTATGTGTGCGTGTGTGTGTGAAGGTCCACATGATGCAATCAATATTAGCTTTTTTTTTGTTGCTATTTCATTAAAAAAGCACATTTTTGGTGCAGCACATTTCTCTGATTGAATGCAGCAAATGGATTGAAACAGGAAAAAAAAAAAAACGAGACGGAGAAGAATGAAGGCTCTCTTTCACTCCCCTGATTTTTCCCGGCGATCGCGGCGCTCGCTGTCTAGACTGCCTGATGGTAATGTATCCTAGCTGCTTGGCCAGCAGTGACATATCATATATTTGCAGGAGACAATCCCTTTATTTATATTCGAGTTAAATATTCCCCGGGGATATTATATAGCTGCAACTCGAGATCGCATATCTCCGAGCTGAATTCCTGCCAAGACTGACACGAGCCTGTTACTCGATTCAAACCTGATTAGTCCAAACTGCAGAATGAATAGGCCTCCCTCCTCGACTCGGGACCCGCACCTTGGGCGATGTTACATCAGCGCACTCTGGAGAACTCGGCTCCATACGGCGATTTTTAAGGAGAAGCCTCTGTGCGTTCCTGAGAGTCCCATTTGTCAAGGAAAAAGCGAAAGAGCGTGCCTTTTATTCTCCCTCGAGGAAAAAGCATTTGGCGCGACATGCGATCACATGCTGCGCGAGCCTCCGCTCGGCCTCCTTTTCGCACTCCTTGCTGGGGCCCGGCGGAGCACGGCCCCCCGAATCCTGCCGTGGCTTTGTGGGGGGGGAGAGGGCGGGGATCGATTTCAGTTAAGTGCGGCAGGGTTAATCCGAAACTACCAATAGCACGATCGGGTTTCCTTTTGCCGTACTCGGCTGCGGTCTGCTTTTTTCTCCAGTGAAGGCTTATATCTGCAGGAGGCAGCTTTTTTTTTTAAACACCAAAACACATCTGGACCGTTTCTCGATCCCTTCAAGCTGTCTGAAACCGCAAATCTAATCGAGGGCACGGATTTATAGGTCCGATATTCCAGAAGGTTTGAACTTCCTCTTCCGGGGGTTCACTTGCTGTAATTGTGGACCCCCCTACTTCTTAAAAACGTCCCAGTTTGCATTCCATACCAATTTTCTGTTCGAATAAACCTCTGCGAAGACGGGCCACCAGATTTCGTGGAGATTTCCAGCTAGATTTTGTACAATCACTTACTGGTGTGAATGGGAAAGTGAGGAGACTTCTGGGGTTCAATCAGCAGGCATCCCAAAAGCATACAAGCTCTATAGCTCTCCCAGTCCGCCCAAGTCCGAGCTGGATTTGTATACAGGTTTGGGTGTTATAGTGAAGGAACATTTCATGCTTCATGCGTCCAAAGATTTGTGATTTGTGAAGAACAACATATGACTTTTAAAGATATAGTGAACATTTGTACTAAACAATACAAGATGCAGCTTTTTGATCACTCCCTAAAAACAACATCTGGACTCTTTACTTGATCCCTTCAGTCGGTCTGAAACAGCGAATCTAAACGAAGGCACGCATTTATACGTTTGATATTCCAGAAGGTTTGGAATTCCTCTTCCGGCTCCCTCATTGTGGACCCCCACAACTCCTTAAAACGTCCCAGTTTGCATTTTGGTTCAGGTTTCTATTAGAATAAACCTTGTGTCCATACAGTGTAGATTTGTACTAAGCAATGCAAGAGGCAGCTTTTTTATTAAGCACCAAAAAAAAAAAAAAACATCTGGACCCTTTACTTGATCCCTTCAGTCGGTCTGAAACCGCGAATCTAATCGAGGACACGGATATTCCGGAAAGTTCCGTAGCCTTACATTAAAGCCGACCACAAACGGCTTTGCCTTTAGACTCTTTATATCGGCGTCTGTTTAATTAACGATGGAATAATACCGTATAATAATAAGTCCGGCCTCGATCCGTCTTATTCCCGGGTCTAAACACAATAGCCTGCTTTTTTTTATATTATCGGCGAGTAAAAGGCGCTCGGAGTCTGACGTGTCCGGGGTCGCGTCTGCCACCATCGAGTCGAGCTAAGCTGATTAAAACCAAAAGGCTCATTCTTTCCATATATTCCAGCGAAGGCTGCTAGGTCTTTTTAGTGCGATAACCGAGCGTGAACGTCTGTGGAATGCCAGGAGTAAGGGAGTTCAGCACAGAGGCTGTCATCTTTTTTTTTCTTCACATGAAGCTCATAAACCAATGAACTCTCCATCATCTTGTTATTAAATGTCTATAAACAGTTTGACGTTAAATATTTGCTCTACGCACAGGCGCACACGTATTAGATGTGCGTTTGGGCTTTTTTTTTTCCCCGTCTCTTCCTTTGCTCCCGATTCTTTAAATATACACAGAAGATGAAGTACGGCATGGATTTATGTGCTGCAGTGTTTATAAAAGTCTGGGTGAGCTCAGCTTTTCTAGCGCTATCAGTACGTTTTTTTCTACATGAGTGGGAGTGGGAAATGGTTCCTCGCTTTTTTTTTTCCACACAAAGTACTTTTTTCCCACTGATAGCCCTGTATGTGTTCGCTTATATACACTAGGAGTTTGACTAGGAGTTTTGAAATGTTTCTGTACAGGGTGTTCAGTTCGGTACACGCCTGTGCTGCCGTTCTTTTTACATTCGGAACAGGGATTTGCAATCCAATTTCCTTCAGGAACGTAATAAGCGACAGGCCATACGTTTGTTTAGTCTCCGAATCACACTTTGAGTGTTTATTATTATTATTATTATTATTATTATTATTATTATTATTATTATTAGTGTTTATTAATAGTAGACTTGAAACCATAAACGGCAATGGCAGGTGTATTAAGAGTTAGCTCAGTGGCTTCTTTAGTGTTTTATATCCAGCGTCAAGAATTATATATGGTAAAGAAGTTTGAAGGAGAGAAGGAATGGATAAAGTGATAGAAAAGAGAATAAAGTGTCCTTATATCTTTAGAAAAGTAAATATTAAATGTAAAACACGCCCGCACACTCTTAAATACACATCCACATGGAGTCTAAGAAATGTAAAATAAAAAAAAAATCGATTTATTTGTTTTTATTTTGTGCCAATTAAATTGATATAATTGATAAAAATTTATTTTTGTTTTACTTTTTACATATTTTATTTTATAAAATATTATAAAATAATATTATAAAATAAATATATTATAAAACCATTTAACCATGCAGGCATTTTATAATTTTTTTTATTAAAACCGTTTTTCACTAAATATAATAATAATAATAATAATAATAATAATAATAATAATAATAATAATAATAGTAAAAACTCCATTAATAATTATTTGTATTATTTATTATATTAATATAATTTTTTGCATTTCTTCCCCCTAACTGAACCAAGATTGAACACATTTTTTCCTCGTACCAAACCGTGAGTCCTGAGATGAAAATAAAGAATATCTCGTCCTTCAGCACAAACATGTTGGCACTAGTCATTTGAGATAGAGCCATTAAACACCCTTGTAAGTTTTTTAACTATCCGCGCTTCATAAATGATGAAACAGTTGCGAGCATCTGGGCTTCCTGTGTCTTTCGAATGTCCGTTAATGATCACAAAGTGCTGCTCGGTCGACATTTTCCCTTAACAGTGGCCCATTCTTTTAATATGCCTGGGTGGGAATCTGAAAAATATTTATCATTGGACACCAAATCCCATATTCACTTTTAGTGTACCTGTACTTTCTGAAGTAATTAAATAGAGTTTGTCAAAACTGGGCTAATGTGCGTAGATTAAATGGCTAATGCAGGGTGTATTGTGTATATTTCTGTATATATCGCTGTATATCGCTGATTAATCTGTTAATGGGGTTTCATCGGGGTCGTCAAATGCCAAAAAAAAACCTACAAAAACTACAACTACTGCTATTCTGTTCTATGGCTGAGAAATGTTCCTTTTTGACTTCATCTAATGCTAATTGAAATGATTCAAAATGACATCCAATCAGCTTTCAGCTTTCCGGACCGCTCTTAAATTGTACTACAGACATAAAACAAATTGTTTAGCAAGACTTGACTTGACATTTTTTTTCTTTATGGCTTGGTTAATTCCACATGCTAACAAAGTGTGTGTGTGTGTGTGTGTGTGTGTGTTTGTGACATTGTAATCTAGGTCTTAAATTTACTTTATAGAAGTTTTAAAAAGTATTACATTAGACATTGTGAAGCCTGCAGAAAGCATGATAGTTCCCAGTTCTGGCTGGTCATCAGCTTTTTTTTATTTATCTTAAAGATACCTTAATAAATCTAAGTTACGTGTTCAATGTAGGAAATAAATCAAATTCAGTGTAGAGTGATGTGTCTGGATAGAAAGCAGACCATGAACTGAATGGGTTTTATCCCAGTCACTACATTACCCCGAAGCATGTTACTCCTCTTACACCACAATGATTTCCAGCAAAGCTCAGACATGTGACATCATATTTGGTAGATCATAGCCGTGTCTCTGGAGAAGGGGCGGGTCCAGAAAATATTTCCAGGGTGGCAATGGGGTGACCTGGGGATTATAATCTGCACGATCTGCATATTCGGTGTAAACACGTTTTTATATCATTCTATAAAATTTAAATAAACACTGATGTGTGATTTACCTGTAACTCATATCCGGATGTGAAAGACATAATTTGAATGAGGTGGTAAAGTATTTATCGCCTGATTGTCGAATTGGACACAAAACAAGCAAGTTTAAAGCTATGCTAAGTTTAATTTACTACGCAACAATACAGATTCTATATTGATACAAATACTGTATAAAATGTAGCAAATACTGACAAACAAACAACGAATCTAGCGTGAAATATTCATATATCGACAGACGCTGCTTGTTGTCTGAACAAACATACTTTTAACAATACTTATATACTTACAAAATTCATCGATTTGTTAAAAATTGTTTGTTTGATTGAATGTGTTTGATTCACTTAATAGAAAGGCGAATTAACTTGACATAATTCCCGTGGACAGAGGCCCCCACCATTACGAACAAACACTTTAGGTAAATCCTCTGATACGAACAAAATTGTCTGCAAAGTGAATTTTATTCGGATTTAAAAAAACACAGCGTAGCATAGTTAGCACAGCATAGTTAGTGTAGCGCAACGTAGTTACGAAAGTATCCTGTGCGTCGTGTAGCGGTGATCTCCTGAGCTGCGTTTTCTATACCTCCGACTCAGTCTTACGAACAACTTACGAACAAATTCACACTACGGACGAACCATGGAAAGTAACGCAGACTGTATATGTTTATTTGTATGTTATCACATTGAGTGTTCACTGTGTCAGTTTGTATTACTAACAAGTGTCATGTGTTTTTTTTTTTTATAGAATGTCTCCAACCAATTAGAATTTAGAATTTGAAACTATTCCTCGTTATCCAGTAACAAGAACAATATACGGTTTTAGTCGACCGGGCCAAAACCTAACCTTCATACTTGTAAAAAAAAAAAAATCCTCATTGCACTCATCCGTACCTGGTGCAGCCTTGAAGTGATTTCCCCTGGTTTTATTGCTTTCCCTCCGCTACCAGACGCTCAGTTAGCATTTTTGACAGCTGCTCACACACGATCCAGCGACCTCATAAACACAATCACTAGAAGAATTACGCATTCGTTCATTTTCTAGGGAACCTCCAGCTCTCCAACTCGGGGTCGTTTGTGCTAATTCAAATCTTAGGCTACATAAATTCTGTGCCGTCGTTGTTCTCTCCCGAAAGTTGGGGCGCCTTGAAGACTTCCATTCAAGTTTTTTTTACTTTTTTTTCCTCACAGAAGTATGTGTGAGAAAGCAAACTGGAAACTGATGATCCTGCTCCTGAAGCACCACCACCTCCCTCCTCCCCTAGCGCGAAAAGCATCGGAATATTTTCGCCGGTGTTTAGAGTAAAGACATCTGGCTGAGCTCAAAGGGTCACTTGATGAGACGCGGCAATTTAGCGCTCTCACCGTCGCCGCTCACAGGGCCCAAGCGTTTAAAGATTTTTAGCGGCTAATTGCGGCACGCTAAATCGAAACAGGCTGTTGCGTACCGTAGGGAAATGGATTACGTTGTCACTTTCAATATTCGTAAAAATGCGTTTTTTTGTGTGTGTTTTTACCTTTCGTGCTTAAATATTTCTGGGTAATCTGGTCTCCATAGGAGGTCTAAACAGCTCTTCTGTTACACCAGTAGGGAGCCTTGTGTTTTGCTTCGCACTTTATGTCCTACCTCTTCGCGGCTAATTCAATTCGCAGAAACGGTTTTGTAATTACCGCACGGGTTGCGCTCGAATTAAATAACAAACCCCATGAAATGTTCCAGATTGGTCATGAAGAAATTAAAAACTGGTGGACGAAATATAAGAATCGTTTTAAATGTACCACAGTGTATATATCTGTATATATCAGCAAAAGTTTCTGGACACCTGACCTAATATACACACACTAAATATACTAGTGTGTGTGTATATATATATATATATATATATATATATATATATATATATATATATATATATATATATATATATATATAGCATATATATGCTTAGTGGTTAGCACGTTCATCTCACAACGCCAGGGTCCGGGTTCGATTCCCGTCTTGGCCATGTGTGTGTGGAGTTTGCATGTTCTCCCCGTGTCTCAGGGGTTTTTTCTCCGTGTTCTCCGGTTTCCTCCCAGTCCAAAAACATGCACGGTAGGTTGATTGGCACCTTGGAAAATTGTCCCTAGTGTATGAGTGTGTGTGTGTGTGTGTGCCCTGCGATAGGTTGGCATTCCATCCAGGGTGTATCCTGCCTCGGATATAGCGGTAGAAGATGAATGAATATATATATATATATATATATATAGCCAGTTAGGAAAGTCAGGTAGTGATGTAGTGAAGAGTGGAGACGTGTTTTTTCACTCAGCATTCCCAGACACGTTCAATAAGGATTATTACAATGCTGGTCTCGTATAAAGTCTCATATACAAGGATTACGCTTTTTTTAACCGGAATTCAATACATACTCTATTAGTAAAATGCCCCCCCCCACTACAGATTTATTTTCCATAGAAATCAAGATAAAGCCACATGACCCACACCTTGTTTATTTCCATCAGTGATCGATGACGTATTATGAAGGGCTCCATTGTAATCCGCGTCTTGGGGGAACAGAAGAAAGAGGCGCGGTAACGGTGCTACAGTAGCGGGCATAGCCGTACCGCGTGGTCAGCTGGAAACCTTTAAAGGCTTTGACAACCTTTATTACAAGCTTTAACTTTCGGGACTACATGCAGTTAGAATAACGAGCGCGAGACACGTTCCAGATCAAGACCCCCCCCCCATTCACTCTTCTTTCTTGTGGTGCTTTCTTTTCTTTCTTTTTATTTTATTTTATAGTCTTTTCTTTCCTTACACATTGGGTAGTACGTGGTTTTAGTTAACTGCTTTTAGTTGCCAAACATATAAAACATAACAGCTTAAAGTCCTCCAGAGGGAATTTCTTTCCTTTTTTTTACGCATTCTTTCAGCATACAGGTAGAAAAACCTGTTGCGTGAACGTCATGCTCTGTATCTGTAATGGAGAAGAGAGATCTTTGGAGTGTAAAATCATTCTCTGGATTAAACAAACCTGCTGTATTTTCAGTTGATTTTTGCACATGGATATAGATGCAGAAAATGTCATTATATCTCTGTACTTGTGTGTCGTCAAAGTCGCTTGGTTCGTTCACGTATTACATTTCAAATTGAAGCCATATGCACATCTTCTAAGTTATTTTTCAGGGTCTTTGTCTTTTCTTTTGCCTTTTTCCTGTAATCCTTCACTTTCCTGAGGCACTGCATGTTATTTTTTGGGAAATATCTGTCCCATCTTAAGCAAGGACTGGACACATTTACATGATTAATAAAAACAGACATGCCCCTGACAATTATCTGTGAATATTTTGCTTCATTCACAGAAATGAGGGTTAATCAGGGCTCCTGAGTGACAGCATCGACATCTGGAAAAGCACAGCTAAGCGTGTTTTTTTTTTCTTCCAAAGGTGGAGAAGACAGATTAGTTTCTCCTTTCCTGATGGTTCTCGGCGTTCGCAGAGAGAGATCTAATCGCTGACTTCTGCGGGCAGTTAAGTCGGGTGCGTTGAGCCGTCCCTGCGCGACTCGAAATGATTGAGATTGGCTACATGTGTTATCCCTGGTGCTTTTAGGTCGACTACAAATTTAAAGAATTGACACAAAGTATAGAACATGAACAGCTAGGGCCGTCTGGACATTTGGGAGTTTTGTACCTTAAATGAAATGATATTGTGGAGTTTTTTGCTGAGCGTTTAATGTTCATGTCACCACAAGAAGCTGACATTTGACTTCATTCGACTTATCGCTGTACAACGTACTCGATAACAAAAATCTGGTGACTGTTTTTTACCTCAGAAATTCATTATGCAGGTTTGTTTTCCTGGAAACTCTGAGCGGTGGATAGAGTGAACGTGTTTTCAGTACAGCTTTGCTTATTAGTGACTTTTTCCTTAGATATTTCCTGAGAAGTCTGGCAAAAAAAAAGAAATAAAGGATAGTAACATTTTGTTATTCATTTTTACATAAAAACTATTGTCATTTTTCGGTGATGAAGGATTGCACACAACTCCTCTGCATGAATTTAGCATGAACAACAACATGCTAGTGGGTCATAAAATACCTCATGACCTCAGTCGCACTGTAGAATGTTTATGTAAATGCCAACGCATTTTTTTTTATAGTAGTCATTTATATTTATGGCTTTTGGCAGACGCCCTTAGGGGCACTCAGGGGCCCAGAATGGGCAGATTATTGTGTGCTGGGATTTGAATTCATGTCCAAAGTCCAGTCCTTAACCTTATAATCTAAGGATCCTAAATGTACTGTTAGTCTAAAGTTAGTTAAAAATAATAATAGAATAATATATATATATATAATATATATATATATATAGATATATATATATATATATATATATATATCAGATATATATTATCAGTCACTTGGTTTCCTCATGTATTACATACACACACACACACACAGACACACTAATATATATATATATATATAGATATATATAATATATAATATATATTATATATATATATATATATACACAATATATATATATATATTTATATATATATATATATACATATATATACTACATATACAGCATTTGAGACTCCTGGGTAATATACTAATATATAATATATATATACATATAATAGATATATATATATATATATATATATATATATATATATATATATATATATATATATATATATATACTATATATATATATATATATATATATATATATATATATATATATATATATATATATGAAACTATATGAAACGTAATATAACTTCAAACATTGTCATTTATAAACTTATTATAACTTACTACTTAGTCACGCTTATTTTCAAGAAGGCATTTTTATAAGCTCTTTTTTGTTTTTTACCAAGAAACCATTCTTCCATTCTACTTCCTAAGGGTGAGAAATCCCGAGTTCATCTGAAATATAAATGCTGAAATCAACATTTAAATTGCGATTGAACTGACAGCGCAGTAAACAAATATTCACCGCTTTTTCCGCTCACAAACTATTTTGCATTCGTGAGAGCGGCTAACTTTGTTTTCCAGCATTAACACGGCCTGCGCTCGCATTCACAAGACCTTTCCTAATTTATATTAATATATTGAAGTGCCGATATATTAAAACCTAACGAGCTCGAGAAATTCCAACAAGCCCGCGGTTTTAATTAGCGACAGACCGAGGCTCGTTACACAGGAAAACACGAGTCGCCCCTGAAGCCGATCAGACGTTTGTCATCAAATCTGTTGCTCTCTCTCTCTCTCTCTCTCTCTCTCTCTCTCTCTCTCGCTATACCTCTCTCTCCATACTCAACTTCTTTCCGTTTCTGCTTCAGTGAAATGATACCTGCCACCTTTTTTTTAAGTGTTTGACCATTTTGAAACATCTGCATTTGTTTCTTCATTGTTTCTCGTTCTTTTCCTGGAAGACGTGAATCTGTAGACGCCAATTACGGCACATATTTGCGTTTTACTTTGTAGTCGTTGCAGATGGTGGTTTGTAGGTTTTTTTGTTTTTTCTTTAAAAATATACTTTTCTTGTTATCTGCATTGCTCATTATCCACCACCACTATCAAACAAAACATTCTGCTGAAAGAAAGTCTCTCTCTCTCTCTCTCTCTCTCTCTCTCTCTCTCTCTCACATATGTGTATGTAAATATATACACAAAGTATCTATATCTATATATCCATATCTATATATATATACAAACCCCTTATGAAAAAAGTTAAATAAAGTGCTTGGCAACTTTTCGTTTTCAAAATATTTCTTTAAACCTGTCCAGATGTTATTAGCTCTTTACTGAAAACTAAATTCCCCTAAATATTCCTAATATCCGAGATTTTCTGAAGATTAATAACTTGCATTCTTACTCAGAATATCAGATTTCCAGAATCTTCTGATTGGTCTCAGGTTTAAGTTCAAGTCTATATTGAGTAACTCTTGAGTAATTTCCTGAACAATTGTCGATCCAGATTAAGAAACACTTTATGAATAAAAGTATTGGGATACCCGACTTTTTTCCAGCCGTATGTCGTTCTTCAACAAAACTTCAACCACAAAACTGGATTAACATCTATTGTATAGAATATCTTTAGATGCTGTAGCATGAAATTCTCCCTTTAAGTAAAGTTGGCAGAGCGAGACATGTTCTAGAATGAAATTGCCATTGTGCACAAATCCAGCTCTATGAAGATGTGCTATAGACTTATAAACCCCATTGCCTTTTGGCATGACTGTGAACCCTGACACATCCTTGTGGGTGGTTTTGTGGTCTCCACACAAAATCTCCACAAAATCTAGCCGTACAACTTCCCATCAAGGAGTGAAGGTTAAAAGAGCAAATAGGGACCAAAGGATGACTTTTGGAAACTAAACGTATCACCAGGAAAGCAACCGGAACAGACTTCTTAAAGGAGCCACGTCCCATATTTTACAAATAAATAAATAATGTGTCTAATTCTACCCATCTATCTATCTATCTATCTATCTATCTATCTATCTATCTATCTATCTATCTATCTATCTATCTATCTATCTATCGATCTATCTATCTATCTATCTATCTATCTATCTATCTATCTATCTATATACAACAGTACAACACAAAGGCCCATCTCTACCACAATATATAAATAAATCTGATCCATGTTTGCCTCATGAATATCCCAATAAACAGACGCTGCACTCGTCGTCGCTCTCGTGATTTTTTTCCAGCCCGGTAAATGGTTTTTATTATCGGCGAATTTCTGCGGTGATCTAATTTCAGTTTCTTTGCGCACGGCCCCGGGCGCTAATGATGGCACACGGGCTCGGGTGATAACCTTATTTATGTCGCTACCCGTCTCTTACAAACAAAAACGCCGTCCCTGTGCCGCTTTTACATGGAGATTGTCATTGTGTCGAGAGCACGAGGAACGCGGCGCACAATTAGACCCGGCCAAACGCGACGGCAAAATATTCTCTTTGAGGTGCAAACATCCGGCTGATTTCCATTCTGAAGTGCACGGAGAGAGGGGGAGAGAAACAAATAAGTGCATTTCAAAGTGAATATCTTAAAGTGTGATCAAGACTGTCTTTTCTTTCCTCTTTCTTTTTTGGCGCAGCCACGAGGACAAAAGAAAAACAGTGGGTTTGCTCGAGCATACAAACAACACTCTCAAAATCTAAAGGTGAGAGGAAGAACCAATCAGGGTTTTCAAACTCAAATTCTAATTTTATGTCGCATTCACGCGATGCCAAGTACGGCATGCAGTGAATTGAATTTAATATTCAAAAGAAAGTATAAAAGCATATGAAAAAAAAAAAAAAAAATATATAATATAAAAAAAAAAAAAAAAATATAATATCAAAAAAAAATATATATTATATATATATATATATATATAGATATATATATATATATATATATATATATATATATATATATACACACACACACACACACACACACACACACACACACACACACACACAAAACACACACACACACACACATCAGTCCATGTCCTTCCCAGATACTTTCCCCAATGACCTTTCCTCAGCCGCACTTACCACTTGTAATGTTGGTATGGAATATAAAAGAGCGATAGATGTGTTTTATTAAGAAAAAACCACACAGCACTGTGCATCCACTCACACTTCCTACATTTCCCCAAATTACACGTACTAGGTAGGACCTGCTGTGAGTGAAAATTCTAGAATTGTAGCAAGTTACTGCATTAGGAACATGAAAAGGAGTATGGTATATGGTACATTAAAAATGTACGATTAATATGCAAGTAAATATGCAACTTATGGCAATTGTGCGATGAATTGTGATTAAATCTATTGACAGCTCATACATATTTATATATACAATATATATATATATATATATATAATATATATATATATATATATATATATATATATATCCAGATTTAAAGTATGATTCCAGTGTCCATGTGCTAGTGCAGTGTTAAAGTGAGGGGCAAATAAGACCTAGAGCGAAATGTTCAGGTACCAGGGGTTTCCTGGTTTAGACATCACCAGCACCATCTTGGATTTTTTAATTATTTTTTGTCACAGAAATTCCTTTAAAAATAAATGTTTGGTTCTCCAAAGAGCCTTTCAGTGCATTGTTTATTGAGGGAACCCCTTTTCTGTTCACTCTTTGGGAAGGTTTTTGTGGAACCACTCTAGAAAAGGTTCTTTGTTTCCAGGAAGGACCAGGAAGGCGTTCTCACACTAATGGCACAGAAGAAGCACGTCTCGGGACACATCTCAGTCTCTGTAGCTTTGCGATGCTGGAAGAACGGTTTATTGAGGAGAAATCAATCTGCCTAGAAAATATCGATCACAATACATCACTGGACGTAGTAGAAGTCGTGCCTACGGAGGGCCTAACTGCACGCCGCCCTCGACCTCTGAACCGGGTCTTTAGTGACGGAATTTCACGAGTATCAGTCCGTCTTGTCTCTCTTACACCCCCCCCCCCCCCTAACAAAGTGATTTGTATTCCACGCTTTATTCCACATGTTCTTTTTAACCCCCCCCCCCCTGTTCCCTGCTTGCTGATGGCTTAGCAAAAGCAACGCATTGTTCTCTTTCATCCAGAATTTTCCTTTTTTTTTGTGCCGTGTTCATCAAAAGCAACCTCTTACCCAGCTTGTTACTGATTCAGCTAATGACACAGCCATATAATAATAATAAATAATACACTGGCTGCTTCTCATCTGCTACGTCTCCTTTTTCTTCTTCTTTTTTTTTCTCCGCCCTTTTCTCTTTTATGATGATGATTCATAGAATAAATGAGTCTGTTTAGAAGCGAGAGCACCGTTATTACTCCTCCGTATGGCGCGGCTTCCTCTTTTGCACATTAGGTGTAACAAGACGACGGTAAAAAAAACAAAAAAAACGCCCTTTTGATGAGGAGACGCGGCGGAATCGTCATAGCGTGTACGTATCGGCCTCGTAATGCGCGTCTGTTATTATGCACAGCGAGTCTGTTAGTGGGAATCTTTTCGTTCTCGAGGTGAATTCGTTCCGACTCTTCGGAGGGGAAAGAAAACCCTCTGATTAGGACGAGTTCCATGAATAATATGACGCTTCAGGAATCCTTCTACCTGAATAGGTACGTTTCGGACAAAGGTTTGTGGACATCTTGACTACATTCGTTTTTCGACTCGTTCCTAAAGATCTTCGAAAAGGGTTACGGAGCTGGGGTGCTGATCGGAAGGTCGTGGGTTCGAGCCCCGGGATCGCCAAGCTACCACTCTTGAAACCTTAAAGCAAGGGCCTTAAACCTCTGTTCTCCAGGAGATAGGCGTTAGATGAATGTTGCTGAATGACCTCAAATCTACAAAAAAAAGTACAAAATCTTGGGGGGAGGGGGGGGGGGTACTTGTTTGCTGAGGCAACAAACACAATACCTCATAAATTCTGCAATTTGTGAGGATCTGCTTCCTCGGTAGATAAGTTTGTTGACGTTCGCCCATATGTCGGGGGAGGGGTGTAGCTCAGCGGTTTAAGGTGCTGGGCTACTGATCGGAAGGTCAGGGGTTCAAGCCCAAACTGCCGCCCTTGGGTCCTTGAACAAGGTCCTTAACCCTCTTTGCTCCAGGGGGGCGCTGTATCATCGCTGACCCTGCGCTCTGACTCCGGCTTCCAAACAAGCTGTTATATGCAAAGAAACAATTTCTCTGTGCTGTAATGTATATATGACTAATAAAGGTTATTACTATTCTATTCTACATGTGTTTATTTTCCCGTGTTCTGGGAAGATGTTCCACTAGATCCAGCTCTCGAATTGTGTCTCTGAACACCTTTAGATGTTTTGACGATTGTTTGCGAAAAACATCTTTCTCGCAACCTACAAATGGTTTGCACGCTGCGTTGAGGCCCAATTAGGCTTGGGAAGTAATGTAAATATAGATATTCCAAACAATGCACGGTTAATTTTGTATTGACATTCCTTTTGTGGGAAACCGTTCTCCACGTCGTCTCTCTCAGCCGTCCACATGAACTTTTCGCACGAGCTCGATTTGGATAAACAGCGCATTACCTCCAGCCCGGAGCACTTTGGAGTCGAGAAAACGTAATTGAGCCGCGCGTAATCGAGGCGCTCTTTGTTTATTTTTTTTCTTCTTCCTCCTATTTTGTGCACTCTTTCACTAGATACAGATATATGGTTGTGTTTATGCCGGTGAAAGAACTGACCCCACCTTGCTCTGGTAATGGAGGGAAGCTTTGATCACATCCACTTTCTTGTCTGGGCCTCTTTACTCGCACTACAAAAGCCCCGCGTGGGTGTGTGTGTGTGTGTGTGTGTGTGTGTGTGTGTGTGTGTGTGTGAGTGAGTGTGTGTGAGATGAGAGCTTCGTTCTGGCCCTCTGCTTTGCTGCACTGTACTCCACACAGAGGCTCCTCGGGGAACACTCGCGGCAATAAAGAGCGAATGGGAAGAAGTTATCACGGCGTTCAGGCCAAGCGCGGGGGAAAAAAAAAACCAAAACAAAAACATGTATTTTTAATGAGCTGCAAATAAGAAACATCTCTCCGTTTTTGATTTTTTATTTTTGCAGGAGGTGGGGTGGAAGATGAAGATTTCCATTTGTGCAATTCTCAGGAGTGAAAAAAAAAAAGAAAGAAAAAAAAAGAGCCTTATCATTTCCCACAAGAGTTGCTTCAATTTAACGCTGAGGTTTGCAGTCGTGTGGCCGATATTTTCATCCTTCATCGAGTCTGCTCCATGTGTGTGTGTGTGTGTGTGTGTGTGAGGGCGCATGCGCGTGTGAACAGCGGCGGAGATGCAGCCAGCATTAAGACCCGACTGTCGGATCTTGTTAAGCTGACTTGTTAGGCTGTGAAGTAGAAATGCACGTGGGTGCACGCTTGCGTCTGTGTGTTTAGAGGCTTAACAAGCCCATTTCCACTCCACTGTGCTTTCGAATCGCTGAACCACCGGCGCTACTGCCGACCCGAGCGAAAGAAAAAAGTCTTTTTACACAAATAGTGGGACTTTTCTAACAATATGTGTTTTTTTTTCTACACACTTGTATACGGATCTGCTTTACACGGGTTGGAATGGAAAATCTCCAGCTATAGAGGTCTTAATTTGATTAAGTCCTTCCAGACCTCCTGACCTCATCTACCTGACCTGACACATTTCCACAAGCACACTCCACGACTAAAGGTGGCTCTGGATACTTAAAAACATAATGCAGTCTTATAGTTTTAGGTGTCCACACATTTTTGTCTTTTGGAAATGAGAATGATCTGTTCCTCTTTTACAGTTCCTGACAAAAGCAGAAATGTAAAAATAAATGAATAGATTGTGGTGGTTTGGGAAGGCTGCGTTTCTCCCTGCGGGGGTTAAGTCAGGCCAGCGTGTTGCTCTCTTTATTCAGCTGAATGATCTAAACCGACGTAAGCAGGCTTGTAGGTCTTGTGATTTTAATGGATTCAAATGAGAATTTCTTTTTTTTTTAATCTAATACATTTTTTTTTTAATGTGAAAACAAAGTATGATGTCCAACCATAGAAGATTCAGTTTTACACACAAAATGTCTGTAGACAAATAGCTGGATGAATAGACAGATAAATCAACAGACAGACACATATATATCTATCTATCTATGTCTGTCTGTTGATTTATCTGTCTATTCATCCAGCTATTTGTCTACAGACATTTTGTGTGTAAAACTGAATAGATATTTAGTGTTTCAATAGATATTTAGTGTTTCACAGACAGACAGACAGACAAATAGATAGATAGATAGATAGATAGATAGATAGATAGATAGATAGATAGATAGATAGATAGATAGATAGATAGATAGATAGATAGATAGATATTTAGTGTTTCACAGACAGACAGACAGAGAGGCAGACAGATAGATAGATAGATAGATAGATAGATAGATAGATAGATAGATAGATAGATAGATAGATAGAAAGATAGTTTCACAGACATACAGACACAGACAAATAGATAGATAGATAGATAGATAGATAGATAGATAGATAGTAGATAGATAGATCGATAGATAGATAGATAGATTACACACAAAATCTCTGTAGACAAATAGCTGGATGAATAGACAGATAAATCAACAGACAGACAGACATATAGATAGATAGATAGATAGATAGATAGATAGATAGATAGATAGATAGATAGATAGATAGATAGATAGATAGATAGATAGATAGATAGATAGATAGATATTTAGTGTTTCACAGACAGACAGACAGAGAGGCAGACAGATAGATAGATAGATAGATAGATAGATAGATAGATAGATAGATAGATAGATAGATAGATAGATAGATAGATAGATAGATAGATAGATAGATAGATAGATAGATATTTAGTGTTTCACAGACAGACAGACAGAGAGGCAGATAGATAGATAGATAGATAGATAGATAGATAGATAGATAGATAGATAGATAGATAGATAGATAGATAGATAGATAGATCAGACAGACAGAATTACTAGATAGATAGATAGATAGATAGATAGATAGATAGATAGATAGATAGATAGAGATAGATAGATAGATAGATAGATTTATTAGTGTTCACAGACAGACAGACAGACAAATAGATAGATAGATAGATAGATAGATAGATAGATAGATAGATAGATAGATAGATAGATAGATAGATAGATAGATAGATAGATATTTAGTGTTTCACAGACAGACAGACAGACAGACAGACAGACAGACAGACAGATAGATAGATAGATAGATAGATAGATAGATAGAGTTACCTCTGTACAAAACCAGTCTCAGTCTAGCCTCCATCATCTCAGCTCCAAAACCTCCCACATGCCCCGTCCCTCTAATAAACTCATTTCTAATCCTGTCCATCCTCATCACTGATGAAAACATCAACATCTTCAACCGTCTATTTCAAATAGAATTAGAGTAAGTTGTGTGTAATGTATAGAAATATTGGTTTTACACATACATATATTGTATGGTAGGATATATTGTGTAATATATGTGTAATGTATGTGTAATATATAGGATATTCTTTAGATTACAGTACAATTATCATTATTCAGTAGTTAATTATTTACATTTTTTAGATAGTCTGTTAATAAATCTATTGTCTGAGCGTGAGCGTTCTTTTTTTTTTCCAGTCCCTTTTTAAGCGTTATTGAAACGGACTTTTTGTGTCGAAATATAAAGATGCTGACGTTGTTTTCCTTGCTGACACCAGCACGCTTTCCTTTTCTTCTTAGTTGAGAAATAAGTTTTTTTTTTCCCGGCAGAGTGATTTTCTACCTTTGTGTTAAACTTGTTAAACTGTTGTTTGTAAAGGAGTTTAAACAAGAAGACAGGAAAGAGGTACAAGCAGATGAGTCGTGTGTGTGTGTGTGTGTGTGTGTGTAGGTGTGAGGGAGAGATAATGCCAGGTGTTACAATGTTGTCTCTTCTGGTTAATGACCAGCCTCCTGTTTTCCTGTCATGCTACTGTTAGATACTGCAGAGATACTGTAGAATCCCATTTATTACTCCAGCGGGACATTTCTTTCTTCCTATGTAGGACCGTCTCACTTAAAATCAATCTCCACTTTATTTCCTGTCACAAAAGGGACCCGAAGTCCAGGAAGTCGGAAACAGGAGCATTTAAGGACAGAAAAGTGCGCCCGCTTACCGAAGCGAGACTGAATGCAGTTCACACGTTTGTGTTTCCTGCTGTGGCTAAGAGGTGTTAATGCCAGGGCTTTAATTATGACCGTATCCATCCTTTCTTTTTCCTTCTTGTTTTTTTACAATCTCACACTGTACCTATCACTTCTTCAGCCAAGGATATTTTTCCACCCCAAATTGTGATTTTTCCCTTGTGCACGAGTTCATTATGGAGAAATCACATGGCCGACGAAGCACTCTTTGTTTTTCTTTGCTTATTTTTTAATTCTACAATTTTATGATGTGTGTAATGTATAGAAACATGGGATATTTATAAATTCACTTTAACGGCACTCGTTATTAACGCGTGATTAGCGAAGTCTTTTGTGAATGCAATGCGCTTTTGTATAAAATAAACGTATCACCAGCAACCGGAACAGAATTCTTAAAGGAGCCACGTCCCAGATTCTACTATTAAAACAACCACTGAACAAAGTAACACTGAAACTAACAAAAAAATGTATATTAATAGAATCATTTCAAGAGTAAAATAAAAAAATAAATAATTAACTGTGTTATTAAAGGGAGAGATTTTGAGAAAAATGTATATAATTCTAACAGTTAGTTAGAGTATTGTAAACATGAAAAGTACAATTAATTGCAAATAATTATAATGGATTGACACACATTTATATATATATATATATATATATATATATATATATATATATATATATATATATATATATTAGATATTATTTAGATAACAGTACAATTATCATTATTAGTCTACTAATAAATGTATTGTGTAGCGTGTAGTGTGACCTTTTTTGTAAGCAGTTTTTTCCAGTCCCTATATTTCCAATATTATTGTAACGGATTTTGCTTCATTTTGGGTCGCTCGAGTTCATTATAGAGAAATTGTGTGATTTTTTAATTTTCGGTTCTGGACATACTTATTAATTTTTTTTATATTACTGTAGTTCATGTCTGACTGACGATGATGTAATGGGGACCAAGTCTTGAAATAAGGGAGGATAACTTGCTGTTCTGATTCCATATGAAAAGATAATGGTCTGGAATCCAGATCTTTGGAAAGCAAACCGTTTCTGCCACCGCATGATGATGTCACTTGTCCAGTGGATGGCCTGTAGCCCCGTATTTCTGATATAAACGATTTGAACAAGTTTCGCTTTTGACCATTTGACAATTATTGCATTTACCCAGTGAATGGTCTCATTATCTCTTCAGGATTATGTCCACGTTTGGTTTTTCCTGGTAGCCGGACAAGACGCGTAACCGAATCCAGGCGCCGATTTGGATCACGCGGCTGTAGAAGTGATCACGGAACATTGAGTTGTTAATGTAGCGTACTTATTCTATACTTTGGTACTTGTACAGGATCAAAGGAAGCGTGAATCCTAATCCGTCCCTAGCGACCGAGATCCAAAGAACGGATGGACTTCATGATTAATGCCCCCTATCACCGCTTCATTATGCTAGAATTCCTGTTTAGTTTCCAGCTCTGGCCAACACGGACGCTGTCACTTCTTATCAGCCTGCGAGTTGCCAGTCTCCCCTAGCTCCGGCTCTCAGGCATTCTTTACTTTCTCAATAACTCCTTCTCTTATAATTCTCAACTTGTGAAAATGTGCAGGTTCCTCTTTCTTTCTTTCTTTCTTTCTTTCTTTTTGTACAGCAGCTGTTCTTCGTTTGTTCCCCTTCTCCCCGCTGTTAGATAAGGAATCGTCCCCAGTTATTTCAAGGCCTTGAATGCTTCCCTTGATATCAATTGCAAAGGGCTGGGTTTTTGTTTTTGCCCTTTGCGGAGGTAAGAGATGTGTGTCTATGAGACACTTTGAAGGGTAGGAATGGAGAAGAGTAGGAAGGGGGGGGCTAAAAGACAAAAAGAAAAGGGAATAAAGGGGAAAGATGAAAGGAGTGGCTCGGTGTGACTCACAGCACACAGGGAGAGGAATATTAAAAGAAAAGAAATAAAACAAGCCAGGCGCAAGATTTCTATTCTGCCTTGCAGGCGAACACATTTACAAAAGTCCCTGCCGAGATGAGATACGCCTCTCCGGCTCTGTTGGATGAGCGCATACCATTAAAGACGCTGCCTTTCTCCACTCGTCTCGTCTCGGGCCTCCTGCACGTTTCCGCGTTGCTCGCGATGGTGTCAGATTGATTAGCTTCCATGCTTTTGAGACGCTGACTTTTAGCGGATACGATGAAGTGGATTTCCATAACGTCAGCTTGTGCTGCAGCGGCTCTTAACTAGACAATGATGTAATTCATTTAGAATCGATCCATCCATCTGTTTGTCTATCTATCTATCTATCTATCTATCTATCTATCTATCTATCTATCTATCTATCTATCTATCTATCTATCTATCTATCTATCTATCTATCTATCTATCTATGTCTGTCTGTCTGTCTGTCTGTCTGTCTGTCTGTCTGTCTGTCTGTCTGTCTGTCTGTCTGTCTGTCTGTGTATCTATCTATCTATCTATCTATCTATCTATCTATCTATCTATCTGTCTGTATCTCTATCTATCTATCTGTCTGTCTGTCTGTCTGTCTGTCTATCTATCTATCTATCTATCTATCTATCTATCTATCTATCTATCCATCCATCCATCCATCCATCCATCCATCCATCCATCCATCCATCCATCCATCCATCCATCCATCCATCCATCCATCCATCCATCCATCCATCCATCCATCCATCCATCCATCCATCCATCCAGTGCTAGAATGGCGAGCTGTTCCGATAGCAGCTGTATTGTGGTGCTGTGTCATGTCTGATCCCAGCTTCCTAACATCAGTGTGAAGAACAGATTTCACTGTGCTGTAGAATTACATGTGAGAGTAAAGAGATGTAGAATTGGTCTCAGGAATCATTTGAACCAGTAGTTTAGTAGTTTGTATCTGTATCTGTTGCGCGCTGTACATTTTAATCGTATTTTTTAAACGTTTATTAGCCAATTATTATGAATGATGATATACCATAACGCATGTTTAGACTCTCAGGCCGAAGCAACCGCCATGACAGTAGGAAACGGGAAAAAAAAATCAGCTACACTTAAAAAAAAAATACAAAAAAACACAGTCCAGATACTAAGCATGCCAGCTGGAAGCTTTTAATTCCCCCCCCCTTTTTTTTTTGTCTTTCACTTCTATTTAGTGTTTGCTCAACAAAGTGCTTGACGAAATGCACATCTATATCAACAACGGAAAAAAACACGAGTCCTTCCGCCCACGCACACACTTATAACACTGTAAACTGTCACACACTGCTCTACATCCAAAAACATTGCCTCATGTTGTGTCTATTTATATATTTATTTATTTTTTCCCTGTGAGGAAAAATGAGCTCAATCAACACCTTTCCTCGCTTCGCATTCCTGCTTCCGAGCTGCTCGGTTATAGCCGTTCTTCTTCCGTCCAAATTTTGACCGTTTTTTTTTTTTTTTTTATGTATTATGTCGCATTGCTTAAATGCTACTGTACTAATTATGATTAATGTTCATGTAGACTGCACTTTCGCTGAACCGCGTTTCCCAAATTAACGTTTATTTTCCCTTCCTTTAATCAGTCTTTAAAAAAAAAAAAGCTTTTCTTCGTAGAAATTCTTCGGGATTTTGTGGTTTTCGCGGTACCGCAATGTTCCCAATTAAAGAGCGCGTTTATTATTCCGGTTATTACTTTTAACCCGATTCATTTTTATTGTGATTGGGTGAAATTGGAAGAAATATGACAGGCGGACTTGTGAGACCCCCCACCGCCCCACAACCCAAACCCCCCTTTCCCCCCCCCAACCCCACCCGGCCCCCTGTCCTGGCCACCAGTGATCAGGAACGCAGCATCAAAGCGCTGCCCGTCCAATGCAGTGTCTGCTCAATGTCCCTGCCGATCTCGGATCGCCGGGAAAACCATAAAGTGTGCTTGTACGAGGTTGGGAAATCGCAGCACGACGAATGAATAAATCTCGCTTTAGAGTGTGCTTGACCTTCAAGGTCTGTGTCTGTGTCTGCTCTCATCTGAATAACGGTGTCCTCCTCCAGGTAAAGTGTTTTCTCTTTCAAAATGTACTCCGGTCCAGATACTGATATATATCTTTTTTTTGTGTTTTTGTCTCTTTAACAGCGAACTCCAGTCTCCTCGGTGGTGGCGGAGGTAAGCACCCTGATCCTCTACAACCTTGATCGTTAGAAAATTAAAAACGAGCTTTTTATTTTACTAGGAATACAATTAACACGGTTGCAAACGGTGACACAAACCAATCGCTGGTGTTATAACACTAATACTGACTAAAGCATGTTTTATTTTACGCACACGATGCACTTTGTGTGACTTAGTCTAGTCCTCAGCTCTGTGTTTTGTAGCTCTGTGTTGTGTGATGTGAATATGTTGTTTTATTCAGCACTAAGGTTCCCGGAGAAATGTCACCTCATTTCACTGTGTACTGCGTCAGCTATATATAGTTGAAATGACAATAAAAACCTCTTGACTTGACTTGACTTGACTATGCACAAGATTTCGTGGACACCGAAATTGTTCCACTTTTTGCTGGAGATTTGTGCTCATTTCTGCACAAGGCTGATAAGTAAAGGTCAAGTTACAAGAGTTCACATTCATCTCAAAAAACTGGATTTGAAACTGGAGATATCAGGAGATCTTCCACTCCAACCCATGGAAAGTAGATCTTCGTCGCTCAGACTTTTGTGCTCGGGAGCATCATCGTCATCCTGCTGGACCAGGTTTGGAGTCTTGTAGACAATACAATATGCACTAGTGCTCCTCCTTGCTGTTAAAAAGTGCTGGAGACTTCGTCCATGGTGAACATTTATTCACGACAAACCTCCAGAGACTGTACGAGCAATTACATACCCTGCAAAAAAGAAACATCAGGTATTACATTATTATTATTAACACATTGTGATGACGACGGACTCCAAGTCTGAAGCTCTTGTGGGGGAGTCCTCAGTGGTCAGTACCTTTCAGAGTGGTCCAAGGATAGTTACATTTACAGCATTTGGCAGATGCTCTTATCCACAGCGACTTACAACTGGGGGATGGGTGTAGATCAGTGGTTAAGGCGCTGGGCTACTGATTGGAAGGTCAGGAATTCGAGCACTGGTATCATCAAGCTGCCACTCTTGGGTTCATGAGCAAGGCCATTAACCCTCTGTGTTTTCCAGGGGTGCAGTGGCATGGTTGAGCTCTGACCTCACCTTCTAAACAAGCTGGAATATGGGTAGAAAGGATTTCACTGTGCTGTAATAACGGCTATTCTTTGATAAACTGACGGCCTTGCTAAAGGTGGCAACTTGGTGGCCAGTGGCGACCAACCGGCGACCGGTGAGTCATGGGCGGCCAAGGTTCATGGGGAGCGAATGTTGGCCCATGTATTTTGAAGAAGTTCATGCTGGTGATGCTCATCCGGTCAGGAGGGTTTTTTTTGCATTTACGGCATTTGGCAGACACCCTTACCCAGAGCGACTTAGGGTTAAGGGTTAAGGGTCTTGCTCGAGAGCCTACTACTAGCAGATTGATGGTGCTAGGATTTTACCCTGCAATCTTCCGGTCCAATGCCTTAACCACCGAGCTACCGAACAAAAAGCCGGTGATCATGTTACACCTGATTGGTTTATTTCACAGTGCACTTCCCAGTTTTCCCGATAACCTAAAAGACAGAAATGAAGAATCGGAAGTTTTGCGGCAGGCGATCCTCGAACAAACACAAACAGTTTCCTGGCCCACTGGGATCTAGTGGGGGTTTATCTTATGCATAGCAGCCTGAGAGTGCAGGAGTTATGTAAAGCCCGAGCGGATGCTTTTCTTTGCTTTGAGATTTCACAAAACACCTCTGCGTTTCACCGCAGCTCGATTTGGCCTTTATTATTAAGCATTCCCGGAGACCTCGGATAACCTTTCACACCTACATCCTAAGTACACTTTCTGGGTATTTTTGTGCAGAAGACTTCTATGCCGGCATTGTGCGAAGACACCGATGATATCGGGAGGCAACCGGGGCCGAGGCTTCGAGGCGCGAGTTGCTGCATTCGGGATTGCGCTAATCATTTTGCACAAGACAAAAAAGAAGCCAGAGAAAGCCAGTGGGGGCAGCGTGGGAAAAAAAACAAAAATCGGCCCAATTATCCGAGGAATTTTTGTTCCTCGTGATTCTCGCCGAACAACACGCTGGAACGACATCCGGTCCCTAGATAACAAACATCCAGCTGTTTATCTCTCGCACAAATCCTTTGTTTGTTCATCTGGTCCCGGGTGCATCCCCGGATCCTCTTACTCCAGAGAATCCTAGGGCGATTCAGGCTCCGCTAGTTATCCTATGCGTGTTACGTCACGTGAGTGGTGCGGTTGTGGTTGAGCTCAGAGGTCCCACGGCCATGACAAAACCACTTAATGGAGCACCTGTCAAACGAATAGGTTTTGCGCCTTTCAACGGGCACCTCGATGTATGTCATCACGCTTCCATCATTGATTGGTCACGACAGTTTAATCACGCCGGGGCAATCGGCGTTCTTCATTATTTTCTTATTATTGCCCTCTGCCTTCTTCGCCGGGCTCTGAGCGGGGCGAAGGCTCATGGAGATGGTTTGCATTCGCGCTCCTTCCATCAAAACTCTGAGTTAAATCGTAGCCAAAGAAGACAGGGGTGTGGGAAAGTCAATCTTTTACCGTCACACTACATTAACATTAAAACTCTAATAAAAGGATATTCTGTCTTGAGGAAAGTCCCATTCTTAGAGTAGCATAAGCGTAGACTCATGTTTTCTTTGTTGTGGCAGCTACAATGGTGCCTTAAATAACAACGGAAAATATCCAAGTAATATTTCTAATGTGATAGGAATGACTTTCGGAATGACATTTTGTATAGTGGAAGTGAGTAAAATTAGCCACAACTGGGAAAACTAGCCAGAAAAACAAAATGACCAAACATCATTGCATGACAATATTGCATGGCTAGCACATTAGCATGGTGGTTTAGTGGTTAGCACGTTCGCCTCACACTGGCAAGGTCCGGGTTCGATTCCCGTCTCGGCCATGTGTGTGTGGAGTTTGCATGTTCTCCCCGTGCCTCAGGGTTTTTTTCTCCGGGTTCTCCACTTTCCCCCCGGTCCAAAAACATGCACGGTAGGTTGATTGTCACCTTGGAAAATTGTCCCTAGTGTATGAATGTGTGTGAATCTGTGTGTGTGTGCCCTGCGATAGGTTGGCATTCCAACCAGGGTGTATCCTGCCTTAATGCCCATAGACGCCTGAGATAGGCACAGACTCCCTGTGACCCGAGGGAAGATCCCTTAAACATTATCAAAAATCCCTAGTATTGACGCAGATGAAAATACACATTTCTAATATTGATATAGACCAAAAAGTCGTTTTTTTTCCCCCCTTTAATTGGCAACTCCCTGATAACAGTGTCGGAAATGTAATTAACCCCAAGACGCAATGTTTGGCTTTGGAAAGCATCGTGATTGGCTCTGGGCCAGGAGCGTTTAAACACATCAAGCAAACGTTCGACGTTCGGAAAAAAAAAGCAGTAGGTGGCTTTTAACGGATGCCCGGGCTTGAATACAGGAAGGAGGAGGGAAGGTTAATCCTAGGTGAATAATTGCAACATCCGAGGAACCAACCGGAGAGAAGACGGAGTTATACGAAAAAAAAAAAAAACTTGGCTGGCGGATGATGAAAGACGACTGGTTTTATCTTCAGCAGAGGTCTGTCAATAAGCCAAAATGTTTTTCAGGGTTCTTCTTCGTTTTTTTTTTATTCATTTTTTTTTTAAACTCTGTGCTTTACTTAAAACAAAGTCCATCATCCCTTTTACTTTATCTGTGAGCACGAGAGAAAGGAGAGAGAGGGAGAGAGAGAAAGACTGACGGCTTTATCTTCTCACTCTCCTTTATTGCCATTGGCCGGCTGATAAACCTGCCTGTTTTCCTTCTCGCTCTCGCCTCCCTCCTATCGTTTAGCGAGGTGAAGACCTCCAGCTGGGATAACTTCATCCAGCTCGAGTACTCTGTTTACCGAGCTTTCTCCCTTATCAGTGCACTTTCTCTCCTCTGGAGATTTTGGGTTGCATTGGCGACGCTTTTCCCTAATGGCCTGTAAACTTCGGGTGGGTCCGAAAAATTCTGGGTCATTAAACAGGCGGGGTGGGGCGTTGGGGGTGTCGTGCAATAAGCAAGCATCGTGTTTATTTTTGTGTCGTTGAAAAACTGTGGAGAAAGTACTTTCCTGTTGTTTGATGTCAGAAAGAGCGACTCGAATCCGGCGTAATTACGATGCGTGCTTTTGCTCCGTGTTTTGTTTTTTAAGCGTTTTTTCCCCCCCTTCCGCGCCTGTTTCGGCATCCTCCTTTCTCGGGAAAGATAAAGAGGGATGAAGCCACCTACGGAGATGAAATGAAAAGGAATTAGAGACTTTGTTCTCTTTGCGTACGCGTCCCTGTACAGGAGAGTCTCCGACTGCTCAGACGCGCCTCCTAAACCTGACAGTGAAGTGAAGTGATAAAGATGAATCAGTGTCTGAGCTCGACCAGACTGCACATATTCCCACAATGCTGTAGTGTGCATGTACGTGGAAGAGTAACAGTGAGCGAGAGATCGCATTAAACATTAGACATTGCAAGAAATGGAATCCCAACATGTACACTTGATCGTGTTTCACCTTTAATTACAGTTCGTGATTGACAGGATTTAGCTTTTAATACTCGCGCGTGGCACAGAGCTACGGCACGATTCTGCGAAAAGCAATTTAAAAGCCGTGCTTTATGAGAAGCTTTAGTCCTGAGTTCCAAGCAAAGACACATTTCTATCAAGATTGCCAATAAAACAGATCAGCTTTGTAACCTAGAGGCAGATCTAGTATCCTTTTTTGTTATATATATATATATATATATATATATATATATTATATATATATATATATATATAATATATATATATATATATATATATATATATATGCTGCTGTTAATTCTGATTATTATTATTATTGTATTGTTGTTGTTGTTGTTGTTTGTTGTTATTTATAGTTTACAATTTTGTAATTTGTTTTTGTGTAGTAGTAGTAGTAGTAGTAGTAGGATTACCAAACTACTATTATTTACTTTTAATTGTCTATATAAAAAATATTTATTTTATTTATATATATATATTATATATTATATATATATATATATATATATATATATATATATATATATATTATATATATATATATATATATTTATTTATTATTTTTTTTTTTAAATTATTGAATTATTTTTATTATTATTTGGGCTTTTTTTTCTTTATTTGAATTATTTTTTTTTTTTTTCATTTCTTTGTTAATTGATCTGCTGCAGTTGATATCTGCTTTTATATACTTGTAAATGTACTTTTTTTAGGATAGACATCTATTTGCTTATTATTATTATTATTATTATTATTATTATTATTATTATTACTACTACTACTACTACTACTATTATTATTTATAACTTTTGAAGCTGCTATATATAATATAGATTACTGTTTATTATTTTATAATATTATATATTATATCATTATTAACTTTAACATGATTTAAAAAGCCACTTAAGGCAATGGACTGATTTTTGTCCCGGTTGCCAGATTGTGTGTAATTCTCCTGTATTCTCCTGCTCTATCCGAACCTGCCTGCTCGAAAACCCATTCGCACGGCGAGTCACTTCAACATCCCGAGTTGCTTCGTCCCGGCTGACTTCTTAACTATAGTATCATCCGCCTTTTGTTTAATGCATGCTTCCTGGACACGCTTCACTACCTCTTCACTAGTGCCTATAGGCAAGTCGATCCCGCCTGCTGAGTGTGTGCATTCGGTTTCCTTCCTCGAGGCCAAAACTATACTCGCTCTGGTTTATCTGCTGCCGCCGCCGCTGCTTTCTTTTCCCCCTGGCAGCCACTTACTTTCTGCCAAGCTGGAAGGGTCAGAGGGTTAGAGCGTTCTCTTTCATTGGATTTCTTCTTCTTTCCCAAGTCCTTTGCGAACAACTTGTCAAAAACAAAAAAAATCTACTTGTTGCATTTCGAAAACAAGGGCACAACAGTTCATCCATCCTCTTCACGACTCGCTTGATTAGCCAATACCTCAGCAGAGATTTATTTGTGTAGATACGCCACCGTACCTCCTGTTTGTGTTTGCAAAACTCACTTTCATATTCCGACTTAATCTGTTTATTAAGACAGTTATAGGAGTTTTTTTTTTTTTGTTCCTACCTTCAGGTAGATCTTTGTTTTTCTAACTCATCTCAGATAGTTTTCTCTCAAGACACCTTCAACCTCCAAACGACTAGAGGACAAAAGTCATATAAACCAAAAACAGTCCTGTTTTATCCGGAATTAAGGAGGGAAACGTTCTTGGATATGAATTTAATAAAAATGAAATGCAGAAAGGCAACTTGAACCTAGAGCAGACCATAACACCCCATTCCCTCTTTTCATCCAGAAACAGGACCTGGAGATTGGGTGGGAACAAGAGGGTCTTTTCCTGCTTCTCCTCCTCTTGGATATGTTACATTCATTGTTCAATTCGTCCACATGGACTTCATTTACGGCATTTATATTGCAACTGATTCACATTTGAGGGTTAAGGGCCTTGCTCAAGGGCCCATTAGTGGAAACGTGGGAATTTTAACCTGCTATCTTCGATCCAGAAGCATTCAATGTCTTCAAACTCCAGAAGCTTTCAAACTCCTACCTCCCTCTTTTCTTCTTCTTGCGCATAGTCTCAAAGCAACTTGACAGAGATAAAGCCGTTATAAAGTTGTATCAGTGAACGTATAAGTTTATTGCCCCTTAGCATGAGGAAGAAACCTGACTCAAAAAGCATCCTACTCCTTAATACAGAATAATACGTCCCTTTCATTTCCGGTTCCTGGCTGACAGGATATGATCTTCGGCTCCTTTTTTTTTTTGCATTTTTAGCTGTTTTTCTCATCGTCACTTTTGTAAAGATTGTTGTTCTGATTTTTCCCTCACATCTGTCACCAACACTGTGTTTCCATTGCAAAGAAATACAAGACGATCCACAGAAATGTTCCAACCAGCGTCTCCTGGATCAGTAAATAGTCTGTGGTGATGGTTCTAAAGTGTGATGATTTTATCCTGATGGAATAATAATTGCCAATTAAATGTGTCAACTAGGGCTGTCCATCGATCCAAACATTTAATCGCGATTAATCGCACAATGTCCATGTGTTAACTCGTGATTCACATAAATCGCATGTTTTCACTGGACCATAAAAGAATACTTTTCATGTTTCGAATACTAACTGTAACATGTTATAATTATATACGTTTCTCTCCCTTTAATAAAATAATTGCTTATTTAATATTTATTTGACTCTGGAAATGTTGCTTTTATTATTCATTTTTTGTTCATTTCAATGTTTTCATGGTAGTTTTAATTGTATAATATGGGACGCGGCTCCTTTAAAAATCCTGTTCCGGTTGCTTTTCCATATAAACTTGTGATACGGTGTTTAGGTTATACGGAAGCTCTTTGCATTCCCAAAAGATGAAATACGCTTTATTGCGTAATACGGATTTGGGAATGTGATGCGCTTGCGTAAGGTTCCATACGGTAATATACGCTAATATAGTGAGGAGATCATACCTGTTGTGAATGCGCAGCTAGTAGACGTAATTTGGGAATTTCGGAAACGTGTGTGGATGCACCAAAGTTTCTTCATTCGTTTCTTCATTTTTGTTGCCCAGGTTTCATTCATTCGTCAACAATCTCGATCAGATCACTCACATAGTAATGCGTTAATCACGCGTTAATAACATTAGTGGCGTTAAAGTGAATGCTTTAATAAAATGCTAACTTTGACAGCCCTGGTGTAAAGTGATTGATTATGTGTAATAATGCAGTGTATTACTCTGGCCCTTCCTGCAGCGTGGGAGTTTGGCGGAAAGGATAAGCGCGCCTGGATGTAGGTATATTTAAAAGCGCTCTCCAAGGTCATTTCACCCAGAGATAGGGGAAAAAAAAGCAAGCCCAAGTGAATCTCTGCTCCTTTATAATGGGACAGACTTACCCACAGGGCTCGGCGGCGCGTTCTCCGCCAGAGGGAGGTGGGACGCAGGCGGCACGATCGCACTCGATTCCATTCCGAAGTGATGGATGGACTAATTGATGGAGAACGAGCGCACCATTCATTTTCACGTGACTTTTGGTTCTCTCTATATTTAGATGAAGTGGAGTGCTGTAGTGTCCCGGGGAGGTGGATTGAAAAAAAGAGACTAAATTGTCTGTCTCAGTTAAACGGCGAGTAGATGATCTCCGGTCCACTTTGCGTCCGTTTATGGCCGGATCACGTCGAGGGCGCAGGTTTGGCATAGAAATCCGTTTATAAACTACATCTCCGCTTATAAATAGTGAGGTTTATTCCTGAGATGCGTGAGATTTCCGCTTCTACACGTGTTGGGGAGAAAACAGAAATCCCTCTAAAACACACCTCATTTGGCCCCTGAATAAATGAGCCAATCAGAATTGGGATTTAAAATGCCTGACAGGCGCCTAAATGTTTTTTGAACTCGAAGGAAATTTGACACAGTACTAATAGTTTCTCTGCTTCCAAATCTCAAACCGAGAATGTAAATTCGGAATCGTTTGCCTTGCTGGCTCAAAAGTATACGGACACGAAGAAGAGAAGGTTTGGCATGAAGGAAACCTTCCTGAGCTCCGTTGCATACTGTAAAGGCACCGGAGCGGACCGGACGCGTTTTTATTAGTATTTTTTTTTGCTCTCTGAAACTCTACGAATCTGTCAGAGACTCGACGTTCCCTCTATCCTTTTTTTTTTCCTCCTTCAAACTGATGAATAATTTATCTCTGTCTAGATCCATAAATCACACTCGAAACCGGGGTGAGATAAGCTAGACGCGTCGGTTCACGTGCGTCCTGAGTGTCACGTTAATTAAACCTGTACTCTCCTTTAACTCGGTGAAATTTTATTCATTTATTTATTTATTAAATAATAAACAGGAAGTAGCACAGATCACAAAAGTTCAGCTAAAACTTCCAGTCTTAAGCTCAGAGTCTTCCAAATAGGGGGGGGGGCAGTGTGGCTTCCCATTTGTTTTCCCCGACCACTTACCAACAGGAAACGATCCATAATCCCGGTAATGAAGTATTCCCCGGACCCGAGTCGTTTGTTCAATAAACGCTGACGATATACAGTGGCCTATTTTCTTTTTAGCCGCGCTCCCTCGCTCCCTCGCTCTCTCTCGTCGCTGAAAGCGCTTCGGCCTCTGTTCCGCCCCGGTGTTTGCTTGTACTTGGTGTGTACATTTGTCTAGGGCGTGCTTACATGCTACACATTTCTATTTATCTGTTGCGAGCCAATGATTTGTTTACTGTTATCTCGCACCTGGCGCTAACAGCTAATGGAAAATAGATTCGAACTGACGCACCGTAAGTGTCCCCCTCTCTCTCTCTCTCTCTCTCTCTCTGCCTTTCTCTCTTTCTTTCTGAGTAAGCAGGAATACCCTTCAGGAACAGGAATGTATGTATATCACATCCAAGTGCTCCACTTCCTGTTTTGCCCGTGGCCCTCGTCACTTCCAAAGACACAGCTCTAAATCATTTCCATTCAAGCGAAAGTTTTTAAGAACCCACTTGTTTTTGGAAAAATCGCAATAGAATTGAGGAAGATGTGATGATGAGATGAGATGAGGAAGACCAAGGAGATTGGTAGCTCAGCATTTAAGGTGCAGGTTTTAATTTATAATTTATAATTGATATATATATATATATATATATATATATATATATATATATATATATATATATATATATATTATGGAAATGAAAATCAATATTTGGTTTTGTTGTGTGAGTACCTTTAGAAGAACTAGAAGTAGTGAAAGTGATGGCACGACCCCCACAGAGTCCTGATCTCAACATCATGGAGTGTGTGTGGGATTCCATGAAGAGACAGAAGGATGTGAGAACGTCTCCATCCACAGAAGATCTGTGTTTACTTCTCCAAGATGGAACAACCTACCAGCCGAGTTCCTTCATAAACACTGTGTGTAAGTGTACCTAGAAGTATTACTGCTGTTTTGAAGGCAAAGTGTGTTCACAACAAACATTGATTTGATTTCTCATTTTTGTTCATTCACTGCATTTCGATCACTGATGAAAGTAAATAATTACTACAGTTTTATATATATAATATATATATATATATATATATATATATATATATATATATATATTATATATATAATATATATTATATATAAAATTCATTCATTTAACCGCTGTATCCGATCTTCCCTCGGGTCACTTGGGAGCCTAGGCCTATCTCTATGGGCATTAAGGCAGGACACACCCTGGATGGAATGCATGTTTTTGGACCGTTTTTGGACCGGGAGGAGGAAAACCGGAGAACCCGGAGGAGTTTTAAAAACCCCTGAGGCACGGGGAGAACATGCAAAACTCCAAACACACATGGCTGAGATGGGAATCGAACCCGGACCCTGTGGTGTGAGGCGAACGTGCTAACCACTAAGCCACTGTGCCCCCCTATATATATATATATATATATATATATATATATATATATATATATATATATATATATATATATATATAATATATAGATATATATATATATATATGTGTGTGTGTGTGTGTGTGTGTGTGTGTGTGTGTGTGTGTGTGTGTGTGTGTGTACATGTATATTACATTCTTGAATCCTAGTGCGCACATCTGGATCTGATTTTGGTTCCGAAGAAGTGCGAAAAGAAAATGGCCCCGAGCGACTAATACGATGGTTTCGCTGATAGGTTTGTACTTGTGTTTTCGTGTTCTCCGAAACTATTGGGATGGATCGTTATCTGGATGGAAATTAGCTTCAGCCAGTCTGCAAACCATTAGCTAGAGCTTAAGCAGATTTTGGAAATCTGATCAATAACAGCCCGATGAATCTAATTAGCAGGCCAATGACAAAAAAAAACGGGGCAATTATCAGAACTCTAAATGCTAAATGTCACGGAGAATGTCGCCATTTAATCTTATGTAGTAGAAATGTGGGCTTGGCTTTATGTTTATGGGGTAAACAAATTAGTTCAGGTAAAGAGCACTTATCCTGAAACACTCTCCTGCACACTGCATATGGAAAAAGTCACTCCAGTTAGTCGATTTATTTGAAATCTGTTCACCCACGTTTATCTTTTGGCATGTTTACTTCTAGAAGCTCACTCCTACTAAGGCTGAAGAGACACACACACACACACACACTCATCCCTTGCTTGGTCTATTATCTTGTTTGCTGTGTGCCCTAGACGATGGAAGACGAGGATGCAGGGTTGGTGGGTGGGGGTTCGGGGGTTTGAAGCACAAAGGAAGTGAAAGCGCCATTATTAGTTGTGACATCGGCTTGGCACCTAAGCAAAGGATTGGGCACTGTGCCCTTCAGCCAACCAGTAACATCTAGTCAGACTCTGCTAGCTCTATCCAGGGGTTTCATCCATATATTATCGGAACAACAAAAGTTAGGAATAGAATTTTTTTTTCTTTTCCCCTCACAAACATTGTTATATAATCGTTCTGAAGCGAGATCAACAAGATGATATAAGAGAAGCAGACACACACACACAGTGTTCTGGTTATTAAAAAACAAAATCTAAATCAATCAGTATGCCAACTTTGACATTTCAATGCAATCCTTAAAAAAAACCCAATATGATCTTTATAAATTATTTAGTTCTCACCTGTTTTATACAGCATGCAGAGTTTCTATAGCAACGAACATAGAGTCTTCTAGAGCTTATTTTGGCAATTGGGAGATTATTCCTCCGTAGGCAGGTCTTCAGGATGGAGAGTCTCAGTGTGTGCTGTGATTGTCATGAGAAAATGATCAATTCATGAAATAAAAAAATGACACAAAAGTTCGTTTCCTGTTCTGTGTCCATTAAAAGCGCAGCTCTACATCTGCCATGTTAATCTAAATTCTGTGTGAATCTCAGGACTCAAGACCCTCTATAGCATTGTAATGTCATATTACACAGTTTATTTACAATCAATGCATATTTATTTATTTAATAATCATATCTATCTATCTATTCTCTAGCTATCTCTATCTATCTATCTATATCTATATATCTATCTATCTATCTATCTATATCGATCTAGCTATCATCTATATCTATCTATATCTATCTATCTATCTATCTATCTATCTATCTATCTACGTTTGCATATATCTATAGCTATCTATCTATCTATCTATCTATCTATAGCTATATCTATAGCACATCGACCAGATCGGCTATGTAGTCCTACTAGGGGAGGGCAGGCGGTGGCCCACCCCTTAGTGGTTAGCACGTTTGCCTCACACTGCCACGGTCCGGGTTCGATTCCCGTCTCGGCCATGTGTGTGTGGAGTTTGCTTGTTCTCCCCGTGCCTCAGGGGTTTTTTCTCCGGGTTCTCCGGTTTCCTCCCCCGGTCACCTTGGAAAATTATCCCTAGTGTGTGAATGTGAGTGTGTGTGTGTCCTGCGATGGGTTGGCATTCCATCCAGGGTGTATCCTGCCTTAATGCCCATAGACGCCTGAGATAGGCACAGACTCCCCGTGACCCGAGAAAAGATCGGATAAAGCGGTTTTAGAAGGATGAATAGAAGAATTGGTAGATATTGGGATGAATCAATATATATCTATATAATATATATATATATATATATATATATATATATATATATATATATATATATATATATATATATATAAATTATAGTGCATCTACTAAGAAACTATGTAAGAATAAATAATATTTATTTCACTTTTTTGAAATAAATATTCATTTTTTATTTTAATTCACTTTTTAAAATGAAAGCGTCTAATGTACATGTTTAATCTAGTTCTGTCTATAGATTAAAATATCTAATATCGCGGTTAATCGCACAATAATCGCATGTTTTCAATGTACCATAAACGAATACTGTTCATGTTTCTAATACTCTAACTGATTGTAAAAGCTGTTTTAATGATAACTCAAAATCTCTCCCTTTAATAAAATTTGTGATTATTCAATATTTTTAAATCTGGTAATGATTCTTTTAATATTCATTTCTTGTTCATTTCAAGTGTACATTTTTACGTGGTTATTTTAATGATTTAAAATATGGGACGAGGCTCCTTTAAGAAATTCTGTTCTGGTTTCTTTTCCTATTACTTCTCGTGATACGGAAGCGCATTGCATTCACAATAGAAAAAAAATGTGCTTTATTATGTAATACTGCTTTGGGGAATGGCGCGATGCGATTGTGTGTAAAGTTCCATGCTTTTTTGCATGCGATTAGTAGTAAGTCTATATATGCGCAGCTAGTAGGTGACTGTAATTTGGGGAAAAATTTAGGAAGCGTGAGTGGATGCACTGAAGTTTCTTTATTCATTTCTTCTTTTTGTTGTTTGTTATTCGGGTTTCGTTCATTCGCCAACACAAAGCAGAGTGAAGGAGCAAATCACTCACATAGTAATGCGATAACACATAAATCCCTATATATATATATATATATATATAAATGAAGTAATCCTGTCTTATTGTAACAGTAGTGATGACACTATATTAAGTATAATACATGTCCCTATAATTTAGACTAAGTATAACACACACACACACACACACACACACACACACACACAAACATTCACGCATGTATCCCTGAGGCCCTTCTAAGACATGTACACCGCCTCTATGTGTGATGAGTGACTGCACCCAGGGACCATTCCCCAGCATATTCCCCAGCATCCCCCCACCGGCCCTGATCCTCTCCTCACACACACACACTTCGTTATCAACTGCGTCTCTCTCTCTCTCTTTTCTCTCTCTCTCTTTCTCTCTCTGAACCCCGCTGAGTAAACAAAGCGCTCCGCTATGCCATGGGATTTGTAGACAGAGAGTGAGAAAGGAAGCATGACAAAACGAAAAAAAAAAAAAAAAAAAAAAAGGGAGGAGGGGTGGATGGTGGGACAGAGAGAAATGAAGGTACAGAGAGAAGAGACAGAGACACTGGAGAGTACAGTATCCACATGTGGAAGGCAAGGAGACGGAATCGCACCGGCCCCCTGATCTATGTTTTCTTCCAGTAATATCGCGTTAGTGTTGATCTAAAAACGCTCTAAAATATTTGTATAAGGAATCCGAGCCGAACAAAGCGCGAGGACTCTCACTTAAATATGTCCTTTTAATAAGATTTATATTCATTATGTTTCCCAAGACGTGGCTTTAATTTGCCTGTCGCCAGGGAGCTTAATCATTAAAATGATAAAGCCTTTCAAATGCAGGCTGTTGCTTTTAGGGCCAGGCAAAACACAAAGCCAATTTCTCTTCTCGCTCCTTTGAGCTTCGGAAAAAAAAAAGAAAAAAAAATACAGCCTGACTCATTGGCCATTTGTTTCGTCCTCTCAAGGGAATAAAAACCTCGAAATTGATGAGTTATAATGAAAAACGGAAACGGCATGGGATTAAAAATAACCAAGATGGGATTCTCTGGGCTTGAGTTAACATTGGGTGTGTGTGTGTGAGTGTGTGTGTGTGTGTGTGTGTGTGTGTGTGTGTGTGTGTGTGTGTGTGTGTGTGTGTGTGTGTGTGTGGTGTGTGTGTGAATTGTGGAGGTGTGTGTGTGTGGAATCTGCATGGAGATATATGCATGTAATATATTCAAGGTGACTTAATTTGAGGCTTGGATAATATTAATGTAATTTTGTCAACAAATAAAACCTATATTATAATGCAAATTTAATACGCCATATAAAATACAATTGTTGCTATGGTTACATTTACATTTACATTTACATTTACATTTACATTTGCAGCATTTGGCAGACGCCCTTATCCAGAGCGACTTACAACTGAGCAATTGAGGGTTAAGGGCCTTGCTCAAGGGCCCACTAGTAGTAGCTTGGTGGTGGTGGTGGGGTTTGAACCTGCGATCTCCTGGTCCAGAGTCCAACACCTTAACCACTAAGCCACCACCTCCCTCCCTCCCTGAGGTTACATCTCAAGAGGACCAAAATACCGAAAAAACACCAACAAAAAAAATGGGTTAAACCCAATAGATTTCTATATTTCTTTAGAAAGATAAAAGTCCTTTATACTTGTCACAATACAGTACAGTAGAATTTTCTTGATATAAAGGGTTTAAGGGCCTTGCTCAAGGGCCCAAGTGTTGCAGCTTGAGGCAGATATTGAGGCAAAAGCCCGAGCTTCTCCCCTCCCCCATAGAATGGTGCTACCACCAGAAAAGAACTAGAAAAGACGACACGGAAACCCCGTTACACATTCACTATAATCTTTTCTTTCTCTTTGTGCGACCCTGCATTACACGTCTCTCGCAAAGTCTGCATTTTTATTTATTTTTCTTTTATCGCTTAATATAGGTTGAATATTTATTTAAAAAAAAAAACGGATGATGAAATCGAGTGAAAACCCCGTGTTTATTTGTTTGCGTCTCATAGTCTCGCGTCGGACGCGGATGGAAATCCCCAGCGTTTCGGATCAAACGAGACTTGTTTCTACTCGATATAGAAGCACGGCAGAAACACGCGACTCCTTTAGATCCCTGTGAAAAATGGAGCTTTGGACGGAAGAGAATCACCGGGGGGGTGGGAGGGGACGGGGAGACGGGGGGTTGTTCAAATCAGAAGGTGGACTCTTCCGTGGTGGTCTTTATAGCGTGGTGAAACCGTGTCTCCTCGGTCTCTCTTGTGGCCTTGCGTTTCGTTTACACAACCCTGCAAACTCCACAAGGCCAGATCAAGTAGCCGGCTTTGATGTGTTTTATCGCTTGGCCTCTGCATCTGAGTTTTCAAAGAGTCTCGGCGGTTCTCTGGGTGGACTGCACAGGACCTGTTTACACAAGTTTGTGTGTGTGTGTGTTTGTGTGTGTGTGTGTGTGTGTGTGGTTTAGAGTAAATTCCATTTTCCCGGACATGAGCTTTTTTCAGAGGTGTAAAGTAATGAATAATGTTTACTAGTGTTACTGTAAATGTGCAATTCGACTTTTTTGTAAACGTTTTTTATTGCATTCTTCAGGAAAAACAACCGTAGTGATTCAGGTATCTGAACAACAAGCAACATTTTTGTTACACATTTAAATGCCTATAAATGCTTAAGAGAAAAGACAAAAATACACCTCAACATTTGATGTAAATCATAAGTGAATTTTTCCATTGGTAAAAGAGTGGTCACATGACTCAAACACATATTGACCAAGCAGTTGACCACAATAGTAATATTATGGGGTGTAGCTCAGTGGTTTAATGGGCTGGGTTACTGAACAGAAGGTCAGGATTCGAGCCCCGGTATTGCTAAACTACCACTCTTGCGTCCTTGAGCATGGCCCTTAACCCTCTGCTAAGGGATTTGTTTTTCTCAATCACGACACAGTTTTACTTCTCCTTTTAAAAGTAGTTTTTACAATTTTTCTTTGAATAAAGTATGCTTTTATTTGAAGCAATTTACCTAAATATTTTATATCCTTAATAAACATATTGCGGAAATAGATTGTGTGAAAGGGGAAATTCTGAATTTGCATTTTTGCAATGATGCACGCGATAATAATAATAATCACTTTTTTAATGCTGCCGAGGCTTGTTTAATTGAATTTATTTTATCTTTTTATTTTTCTTCATTTTATTTTTTTCGCTATTGCTCTTTAAATTATAAAGACATTTTTCTTCTACTTAAAAAAAACCCTGTTTGAGATTTATATCTCCTGTTCCTTTAAATACATTTCTATACATTTTAAATGATACATATACATGGAAACGCGTTTTCTATTTGACGAGCGACTTTTTACTTTCACACTCGTATCTTTACTTGCACATAAGTAAAATTTCTTTGAAATAATAAGTACTTAAGTTGAATCGTTTATTAAAAAAGAACTAAAAACCTGAACGCTTGATCCCTTTTTCCACTGAAAACCCTCCATCTCTAACAATCGTGACCGCAGTACACGGACCTTTGGACCTGTTGTTTAGAGCGTTAGAAAAGATGTTATTCTGCATGCCTTCCTTTGCTCCGGTGCTTTACTGCTTCTGTCCAGTGTGATAACTGTACTGTAATTCCTTTGACCGATGCATTCCATAATCTGCCCTTTGCCAAAACCCTAACCATTATTTTGAAGACCAGCATCCAGGAGCTCATTGTAAAACGAGCCGTAATTCTCACATGCGGTATTTCTTACGATTCCTCGGGCTTCTCCATTCCGATTGGTCAGAAGGGGATTTGTTTTTCCTAACAGCATGAGTTCCATCTGCAAAATACAAATGTTTATTGGTTTCTAGGGCAACGTCAAATACAGTGGAACAGTGCTAACTAGTAACTAGTTACATATAATGAAGTTACATAATGTAATTACAAAATAAAAGCAACTCTTAATTTGTTAACCGTATTAGTAACAGTAGTTTGTGTAGTAAAATTACAGTTACCTTCAAATCCCAAAGGACCCCCAAACAACATAGCATCGTTTGACAACAATTTTGTCCGTGCAATTTCGTGATGCAGCTCATACCTCGAAAATTTTGACCTACTTTTTCCGCGGGTTTGAATTTTTTTTGTTCCTTAGAATGTTCATTTCAGTAAGTGCCACCTAGTGGACAAATTAAAGTAATCAAAAATAAGCAGTGACTTTACCTTTATGGAGTAATTAAAAAGTTACACTACTTATTACTACTTACAGCTATATCTGATCTTCCCTCGGGTCACGGGGAGTCTGTGCCTATCTCAGGCGTCTATGGGCATTAAGGCAGGATACACCCTGGATGGAATGTTAACCCATCGCAGGACTCACAAAGAAATTCACACACACATTCATACACTAGGGACAATTTTCCAAGGTGCCAATCAACCTACCATGCATGTTTTTGGACCTGGGAGGAAACCGGAAAACCCGGAGAAAAACCCCCTGAGGCACGGGGAGAACATGCAAACTCCACACACACATGGCCAAGACGGGAATCGAACCCGGACCCTGGAGGTGTGAGGCGAGGGTGCTAACCACTAAGCCACCGTGAAAACAAAATTCTGAAATATAATTTTGGAAAGTGTATTTATTGTTTGTTTTTTTTTTTACACTTTTAAACACGGGGTATTAGATAATATTCAACTTTTTTGTGGCAAAGTGAACAGAGGCTATAAAACATGTACATTTGCAGCATTTGGCAGACACCCTTATCTAGAGCAACTTACAAATGAGCAGTTGAGGGTTTGGTTTGAGGCCTTGCTCAAGGGCCCACTAGTGGCAGCTTGATTGTGATGGAGGGATTCGAACCTGTGATATTCCAGACCAGAAATATGCACAGAGGGGTGAGAGCGATGAATGTACAGAAGGTGCAGTAGGTAATTAGTTATGGTGTATAGAATAATATACAGTGTGACTGTTCAAAGAATGAATCCACATGTTTAACTGCAAAAGCGCTCCTTTTTAGCTTTCACTCGAGTTTAATTGCCTTAAAATGTACTTAAGTATCCAAAGTACTGTTATTTATTAGTGACTTAAGTACAGGAATGAATAACTTCCTTAGTGTCTACATATGTACATGTATGAAAGGTGTGTACGATGAAGTATATACAGAATATATACGTGATGCAATGATGCAAAAAATAAACATACGATATTCATTGTTCAAAGATGCAGACCGAACACTCGATCATAAGATTTGTTTTTTTTCTCGTTCCACCCTTATAATAGCCACTTCCACTCTTCTGAGAAGACATTCCACTAGATTTTGAAGTGTGTTTGTTGAGATTCATTCAGCCACACAGGGCCTGGGGGGCAATCCGTGTTCCCCTATTCATCCCGAAGCTGTTCAATAAAGGGTGAGGTCAGGGCTCTATAGTAGGAGATCTTCCACTCCATCCCATGAGAACGGTTTCTTTGTGGAACTCACTTCTTGAGGTATTGTCATGCACAAACAGGTTTGTGTAAAAAACTCCAGAAACGTACGTTACCTTCGTTTAAGACGGCTGTTTTGTGCCTCCAAGTTTGAAGAAGACGCAGAAGAGGCAGATATGAATGGAAAGGTCTGGCGTCCCAATATTTTTGGCAGTATATTTTTCTATTTACATTTTAGAAATATATTTCATATTTTTTGATTATATTTTAATACTTTGTTGCCACTATAATATATCCTAATATATAGTGTACGGGAAGTCAGAATTGGGAAGAGCGGGTAAAAAAGAGCGATTATAAAAAATTAGATATATATATAATTATATATATATAATTATATATATATATATATATATATATATATATATATATATATATATATATATAAAATTCATAATATATAATATATAAAATTTAATTTTTACATATGAATAGTTTTTAAAGACAAACAATTAAATCATAAAAAATAATTATAATAATAAATAATTTAGAATCAAAAATAATAATTGATAATTTGATAATTATGTATTAATGATCAATGAATATTATAACTTTTTTTATTATTAAATAAAGAAACTGAAATGATCACCTGCATTAGTGTCAACCGTTAATTAATATTGTCAATTCAAGTTTATTTCCCTTTTCACAATTGCCTTGTCTCAAAGCAGCTTTACACAAGGTACAAAATAACAATAACACAACAATAAATGTGAATATAAACAATGTACACGTGTTTATCCCTGATGAACAAACCTGGTAGCAATCATTATCATCAAGTCATCTTGAAAGCTCAATCCTTTAATTGAGGGGGCGTTTCCTGTGCACTCGTCAAGCATCCCAATCCACCTACGTTTTCCCACTGTACACATATACATACTATACACATTCGAAACGCTTCTGAAGGGCCTTCGTCCACCTGCGATCCGATCCCCTGAGGGATGAGCGGTCCCGGGTCTGTATCGGTTCCGTGGTGTACGGAGAGTGCGCTGCTCTTCAGCGTGAGCCTGATAGGTGAGAACGTAACGCCTGTTTGGCGCCGCAACCGCGGTGTCAGATTCAACACTTCTGTTGTCTTGGGACATGCAGAACGCTGCCATGTTTCAGAAAGTGAGAATGTGTCAGCTCCTAGTGTTTGTGTGTGTGTGTGTGTGTGTGTGTTTCTCTTGTGGACCGTCAAATTTGCTTGTGTGAGTGAGTATGCTGAGCAAGTCCTGATTGGCATGCATGCATTGTTGCTTTGTGTCTGAGTGTTTTCGCGACTCGGTGTAAAATCTGGGTTATTTACACACTTCCCAGCGGGCTAAAATAATAAACGTGGTAAGGGTCAGTGCGCAAGGTCATGCCCTGCTTTTTGAAATCACAGAGGTTTATGATGAATTATTTTTTCCTGCCGGAATTTGGTTTGTTCTAAATGCTTCTGGTAATAACGAGCAATAATTTCAGCACATATAAATGTGTGTATGTGTGTGTGTGTGTGTGTGTGTGTGTGAGTGTTCCAAGCCTCTGGTGAATCCTGTCTGCATTACCAGACCCCAAAAGAAAAAGTGATTAAATTAACCAGCCTGTCTGAACTCTAGCAAACCGCATGAAAAGAAACGAGACGGCTGTGCCACTCGCATGCCGAGCTGGTTTGTGTTTGTTCAGAGTTTGCGCGCGAAGGGGCCGATCCCCGATGTACGTTTGCTCAGGGTAGGGACTCTCTGCTGGTGGTTGGTGAAATCTCAGGGTGCTTTCGCTCGCTATGCAGCCCGTGGTGCCGGGACAATCTTTGATCGCACAGGAAGACCGTCGCACACGTTACACCCAGCGAGGTCTGCCGCCGCACCAAACAGATGGCCATTAAATCCCGTCCGCCTTTGTTTTTATTTTCTCGAAGGAATTGCGCGTGCTTTTATCACTGTCATGAAGGAGGGTGGGGAAATGTGCTGATTAGAAGTGTGCAGGAGGAGAAAGAATTCAATGCTTTCGCTAACTAATTAGTACATTTGTGATATACAAACAAAGAAATGCTTGTGTGTGTGTGTGTGTGTGTGTGTGTGTGTGTGTGTGTGTGTGTGTGTGTGTTTGTGTGATATATAGATATATTTACAAATTCACTTTAACGGTACTATTGCTATTAACGTGTGATTAACGCAGTGTGAATTACTATGTCAGTGATCTGCTCCTTCCCTCTGTTGGCGAATGAACGAAACCTGGACAACAAACAACAAAAAAAGAACAAACGAATAAAGAAACTTCAGTTCGTGTCCTTCCCAGATACTTTCAGCATTGACCTTTCCTTTGCTTACCGCTTGTAATGTTAAATAGAGATGAGGCATGTAGATGTGTTCCCAGCAACATGGATCCACTCATGCTTCCTAAATTTCCCCCGAATTACACCTACTGTCTGCACATTCACAGCCGGTATGAGCTCCTCACTATATTACCGTATATTATAGTATGGAACCTAAACGTATGTGGAAGGCAATCGAAACCAGAACATAATTCTTAAAGGAGCCACATACCGTATTTAACAATTAAATACAACCACTAAAATAACGTGCATATAAATTAATAGAATCGATTAAAAGAAATCAATTTAAAAGAATCATTTTGAAGGAGCATTACATATTCATAACATCTGTCACACTTAGTTATAATATGAAAAAACTATATATATATATATATATATATATATATATATATATATATATATACATATCATTCATTCATTCATCTTCTATCTCTACCGCTTTATCCGATCTTCCCTCGGGTCACGGGGAGCCTGTGCCTATCTCAGGTGTCTATGGGCATTAAGGCAGGATACACCCTGGATGGAATGCCAACCCATTGCAGGGGGCACACACACACACACATTCACACACACAGATATTCATACACTAGGGACAATTTTCCAAGGTGCCAATCAACCTACCGTGCATGTTTTTTGGACCGGGGGAAAAAGAGGAAACCGGAGAACCCGGAGAAAAAACCCCCTGAGGCACGGGGAGAACATGCAAACTCCACACACACACATGGCCGAGACGGGAATCGAACCCGGATCCTGGCGGTGTGAGGCTGGCGTGTGAGGCAAACTTGCTAACCACTAAGCCACCGTGCCCCCATATATATATATATATATATATATATATATATATATATATATATATATATATATATATATATATATATATATATATATATATATATATATCACACACACACACACACACACACACACACACACACCACACACACACACACACACACACACACACACACACACACACACACACACACACACACTTATAAGACAGACATTTCAAGGACATTGTGAGCATAGGTCGGCCAAAACGGATTAAAACCATTCATGAACTGTTTATACTTTTGCCTTTACTTTCCTGCAGAATTTGCGAAAAACACACAACCTGCCTTGATTTTAAATGCTTAGGAAAGAAAGAACAACAATCCATGCCATCTGCCATAGATAAGTGTATGCAGGAGGTACCGCTGTGGCTACAGTGAAAAAAGACATATTCACATTATGTTTATTTGCTTTAATAATAATAATATTCATTCCTGCGGTCTGTGTTATACTGCGTTTCTCTATATCGTTGATGGTCTCTGTAGCCGTGGTGTCATAATGACGGTAATAGCATTGCTTACAGGAACGTAAAGAATTGCGAAGCCTTGAATATACACATCATATGCCAAATCCTGATGTATGAAAGTAGTCCAGTCAAAAAAAAAAACAAAAAAAAAACATAGAATATATCTTAACACGGAGCCGCAGGCATTGTAACAGAAAAGCATTTTCCCCCTTCAAATTTCATCCACAAAGAGCAACACCCAGCGGACGGCCTGCAAAACTTGCTCTGGGACATACAGGAGCGTGGTTTCATCGCAAAAAAAAGAGAGAGAGCTCTTTCTCTTTTGACATGCCTTTTCTTATTATGTAGTGACTGTGCTGTGATCTCCGAAGAATGATGTTAGACTAAAGGTCTATGTAGGACGCAGCACCACCCAAGTGACATAGATCTTATATCTTGCAATTATAGTATATAGGAGAGCTTTGATGGAGACGTTTGAAGCCACGAGCGTATCAGTGGCGTACATGCTCATATACTGGCCCATTTTCCGCAGCTCCGTTCGAGCATCAAGCCTCGGCTCCGTTCGAGCGCAGAGCAAAAGGCTTGTTAATCACCGAATCAGTCTGAAGCTACACAAGCATACAGGCCTAATTACACCCAGCTTGATTAGTCACTGAATATTATGCGGATGTGGCAAGTTAAAAAAAAAAACAAAAAAAAACAAAGAGGGGAGATTAATAATGCCAGCCAACAGTTAGACCGCTGCACTAACAGCCCACGGCGCTAGAACAAAGGACGCTAATATAAAGACGAATCCTTTCAGATAGTGTCACCTCCACAGGCCATCATTAACCATCCCGCACAATAACAGCTCGGTATTATTCTCGAGCGTCGAATTACCGTATTTTGGCCCTTCCTTTGTATTTACAGCTTAAGCGCGTACGCTTTATCATTTTTAATACCGCGGCGAGGATCCGAGCGCAAACAGAACGTGAATTATTTCTCCGCGCGCCCGTTCCTTTCCGCTGCGGAATAAAAAGTCGGTGTATGTTTTTTTTTCCTCGCTACGAATGAATCTTGGCTGGATCCGAGCCCGGTCCTGAGATTGCAGCTACCAATCTTTATCCGTCCGATTTCGGCGTGACATCCTGGTGAATATTATGTGCGAAAGTCCCAGGCATCGGCCGCTTCCTCTCTTTTGTGCACGGCCTGCCGTAAAAAATAAATAAATAAATAAACAAATATACGAGATGTCGGGTCTATTGCCGTCCTAGCGATCCATCGATTGCTGATTAATGTTGTAGTGTAGAATCCGTCACTAGGCCTCTCTGTGAATGAGCACAATCCCTTTCTGTGTCATCCTTCTAATGCACACGACGCTCACATGCCTTCTTTTTTTTCCCTTCCCTTTCACTGACATCAGCGCATTTCAGATAAAGTGTTTGTTGTCGCCTTCCTTTATCACATTCCCGCCTCCCTTTTTTTTTTTTTTATTCTGTAACGTACATTCACTAGTCGAGGTCAACGGGTGAAGCATTATGGCCTGGTGAGATGAAGAAAAGGGGGTCAAAGTTCTTGACATGGCAATTTGTGGTCTGGTCAGCAGGCGACAATCCTCACAATAACCTCCAGTGAAGTGGAGCCTCGCCCCTGTTGTAAAGGAGCGCCAGGAGTTTTTCACTTAGACTAATGAGACTGCTGAATCGTTTATGTATTTATTTATTTCCCACAAAGCTATGACACAACAAGCTCCTGGTTGCCTCAGACCTTCTGTAAAACTCTCCACGTTGCGAAGTCAGCTTGCTTTAACGTACTTCACGGTATCAGAACGACTCCCTCCTTCAGTCAATCACTGTTTACTATCTATATAGCGCTCTGTATACGGAGACACCAGATGTACCTGCGAGTGCTTTGCCAAACCGTCGTCATGATTTGCTGTCGTGAACCCCGAATGCAGCACTTCCTGAATGTAGACTTTTTATGACCTGTGGTGTTTGTTTTCATGGAATACTATAGAAGGAAGGGCAGTTAAGGATCTGGGTTAGCACGGCGGTTTAGCGGTTAGCACGTTCGCCTCACACTGTCAATTCCCAGTGTGTCCTGTCATATCTATGCAAAAATTTGATATATAAAACAGTATTTAATATTTCTTTGTCATGATGTCGTCTGGCTTTGTTGTGTTTGTGCTTAAAAATGAAATGAATAATAACTTCAGTCAAGTCATTTTCAAATTATAAAAGTGAACAAGAGTTGAGTTACGACTGTAAAGTTGTACATGTTTGGAAATTCTTTAATTAATAATTATTTTTGGAAATAGCCATTGGAAAGTAATCAAATGTAATCAGTTACTTTTATAAAAGCATTGAAAAGTTACACTACTTATTACATTTGTACATAATCTGTAATCTATTACATTACCAAAGTAACCTTCTGTGCGTTGCTATAAGACAATATAATGTATATAAGGCATATAATGTAATATATAATGTATACAATATAAGATAATGATTTATATATCTATATACATGTAATTAATAATGGACAAGCGATATGTGAGCAATATAACGAGCAATATTTGATATGCAGATTGATTTCTCATCGACAAAAGCGTTTCCTTCTCTGTGCAGCTACGTGAACATGGCGTATCATAACACAGTCCTGAGAGTGACATAGAAGATACATTAACATGGCAGAGGTAGAGTTACAACTTGCTGGAGACCCAATAGAAAAGAATGTCCTCATTCCATCTATTATATATTTATTTATTTATTTGTTTGCTTGTTTGTATGTTTGTTTATTTATTTATTTATTTATATAAGTCGGAAGGCAAATTTCGAAGAACTGAAAAACCTATAGCTATACTATCGTTAGCTATCGAGATCTTGAAAATTCTGGATTATTTGGTCTCTGGAAAATTCCGGTGTCTTTGTAAATAGAAGGCAGAATGTACTGACTCTATTTGCAGTTTTGTGTTAAATAAATAAATATGTGTTAAATGTTCGGACATTTCCAGGTTCAAAATTTGATGTCTACATTTGCACCACTGTCTACATCACACTACTGGTAATCTTTAAAAAAAGACTGCTTTTAAAATGGTTCAGTGTTGACTCAGGGTTTAGCGAGTCTTATCCATGAAAGTGTCATTAGGAAAAAAAGTTCTGCTTCAATACTGTTGTAACCAAAGCAACACAGCTTCATACTTACTGAGAATTGAAGCACTTTTCATGGCTCACTTCCACTTGTTTTCTCTTGCAACAATCCTTTAGACTGAACATCCAATCAAAAGAGTTCATTCTTCCACTGACCTTTGATTGCCATGTCAATATACTTAGTCATTGGTCAGACATGGAGCGAGTAAAGTCGGACCCTCAGCACTCTCTAAAGCGCTCGTGGCTACCAACTGACAAGAAGGTTATTGGGTCAGGACCCTTTAACCCATGCTTACGAGTTAAAAAACGAGACAGAAACAATGAACTAGGTGGGGAAAGTTGAAGAAAAAAAGAAAACACTTGTCTATCAGTTTGAAAATTGTCAAGGAATTTGAGTCTAATTGAAAAGTTGAGGCTGGGACTCTAACAGAGATTCGTGTTGTGAATGTTTCCCCAGTGCACTATTAGAGTGGGGCCATTCCTGAGATAGCAATCTTTTCTCATAACCTCAAACGTATCTCATCGAGAAATCGGCAGCCCGAGACGGAGACGGATTCAATGAGACAAATCTTCATTCGCATCACGATCGATCTCGAATTCGCTTTTTTTAATATCCATCGTAATTGGGGTATTTGTCCGTTTATTACAAAAGGCGGCCGGAGAACGTGGGACATCCGTGCGACTGTTGCAGGTGGCTATCGAAATCTCTCTGTGTCTTCCTGTTCATTTATCTGTCATCCACCCATTCATCCATCATACTTTAATGCATCTATCTGTTAAGTGCTCGTGTCAGGTCAGGATGGCGATGCGGTGCCGTATATCACTTTCGCTTCTGGACAAGGACCAAACAACATTGTTTTTACCGACTGTACAACCTCCGACAAACAAGACTCGCATGCAGATGTTATCCTTACATGTTAGCGTTATATGCGCGATTCAAAATCACTAGTTAAAATCGCCTGACGCTTTCATTTCAGCCTGTTGAGCAAAAGACATTCGAATACGCACCGTGCTATTCCGTTAACCAGATCACGTCTAAGACCTGCGTAAAATCGTTTTTTGTTTGTTTTTCTGGTTTCTGGGACCCAAAATAACACTTCATTTATGCTAATCTGAACTGTAATTGCATCACGCGAATGGGCTGAACTGATGTTTTCATGAAATCAAATTCAAATAAATTGGCATAAATAGATTAGCGGTCTCTTTGCACTCTTGTCAGCCTCGGAAACTTCGTATCGGTTCACAGAAGAAACAGAGGAAAGCAGCAATTAAGTCGCTCTGCCCAAAGCGGATATTTATCTCTGATTACGTTATGTTACGTTTAGGTAAAATAAAAAGCCTGACAGCAGAGAGATCATTGATAAATAGAGTCATATTAGCATTACCCCATTTTTCTATTGGTTAACGTGATTTTTGTACGCTTTGTAAGCCTTTTCTTTTACAAACTAGGACATTTTGTGTATGGAAAATGCACTTTAAAAAGAAAATGTTGACAAACCAGGATTTACTGCTGTGAGAAATGGAATCTGGAATAGCATTGGTATCCATCGCCTCACGTGGGGACATTTGTTTTAGTTTTCGCCAGGAAGAGTACAATAATAATGGGTCAACCTTTACCTCAAACGCCACCATTTTCTACCTTGCGCCTTTCGTTGACATTTCTCAATTAGAGCATGTGGGAATTTTTTTTCCTTCTCGATCCACCTCGAGATTAAACTTGATTAAAGTATTAAACCTCCGCGTTTAACCCCCTGACACAGCACAGGCGGCTACGCTATCAGGGCTATTACACTGCAATAATTTGGAGATTGTCCATTTGAATGGATCCCCATCCTGCACTAAGGGAAATTTTAGTGGCTCTCGGGGTGTGCTCAAAGCCCAGTTTAATAAAGCTGCTCTGTCACGAGCTGTTAAAGGCGGAGAAGAGAACAATAAACAAAGGTGCGCTTTTTCCCCTTCCTCGTTCTGCTACCCAGCTCCCGTCTAGCCAATGGCTCCATATTTACTGTATATAAGCTCCGCCACTCGCACAAAACCTTGCAATATCTTCGGCGGGATCGCCGTCTCGCCGGGTTATTGCGTACGCCGGAATGGTGAGCGCAAAATGGGGGCGCTATCTGAAATACTGTTTAGGTTGATTTCATGGCGTGGCATTTCTATTTTTATTTTACGCCGGGCTAGCTGCCTGGAGGTGTAAACAGACCACTGTGCTCTTATAGCATAGCCTTTTCATCATGGTAGAATGATGGAGGCCCATCTGGCGTATGCAGATAGGGCTTATCGCCTTGCCGGGGTGGATGGGATCTCGGTGGCAAGTAACGGAGAGGCAGCAGCGGATCGGCCACTCCTACGCCGACACAGTGACCAGTGCATTTTATTCCTCCAAATAAAAAAGGATGAATTTGGAGCAACAGCTGATAATGCCTTATATTAGACACGGACACTGTAACTTCAACGATAGTCGTCCACTTAGTGATTTCTCTTGTTGTTTTCCCAGCGTGATTCTATTGGAGTAAGGATCTGTTCTTCGGGAGCAACGACCTGAAATTGAATCTTCTTAAACGCGGATCTAGTGGCAGCCCAGGCTTTAATGCATCATCCTCTCTCGCTCGCCGCCATTTCATTTCAAGGGGGTACAGGTGCTTGGTGAACTGAAGAGTGTTTGTTCACTTTGGCTGTACCTGAATGGAGGGCTTGATTTATTGCTCCGTGGGATTAAAGATCAACAAGATGCCTGCTGACCGAGCATACCTTTTCTGGCACGCGATTAAAGCCGGCTTCGAAAGCTTGCTCGGATGTTCCTTTCACCGAGTTAATGATTACACAAAGGATAGTTAATTAGCATCAGTCACTGGCTGCGGCATTTGCTTGACGACTCCGAGGACCCTTATTGTTGGTAAGCAGTAAAAGCGTCATTTGGGCTTCCTCCCTCTCGGTGGAAAAATCAGCCACTGCTTTTCTTCCCTCTTTATTCCGGGGTCGGATATGCCTGAGCGAATCGCTCACAAGCTGTTTGGAAAAAACAAAAAACGCTCCGGACTCAAGGGTGCATGTTGGACAACCTTGGCCAATACACGTGCCCTCTACCACCGCCAACACCATCAACACCACTCCCCTCCCTCCCTTGCTTTCCGATTACTGATAATAGTCTGTGTATAAAACAGGCAGCTTTAACTGGTATAGTATGCACATAGTGCTTGGCTTTATGATGCTATAACCTTTTATAGCATCGTACAGCTGGAGCAAAGCGGGAGTGTAGCAGAACACACGGCGCTGCTTAAGTGCACAGTGACCAAAGCTGGATGTTCTGTAGTGAGCAACTAGAAATGCTAATTGACGGCAGCGCTAGCACATTTTTAAAAGGCTGGGGGAAAACGGTTTCTTCAAAAGCCCCTCCGTCACCCCTGAGGTCCCCCTGATGAATGATCAATGTGTTTCGAGGCCTCTTTCTGTAAACAGAAGTGTTGCTGGAGGCATGACCTCCCCACCTGACCGCTGAAGGAGAGCAACACAACGGGACCAATCTACAGCCTCGTTCGGCAGCCCACGAACTCCCCCCCTTTTCCTCTGTGCATTCCTTACCTTTGTCCGTGGGCGATGCCCAGGTGGACTGATGACCCCCGGATGTGGGGCGACCTGCCATCCATTTGCCAACACTTGTATTATTTTTCCGTTCCTTGAAATTGTACCCGGGAAGATCGACCTCACAGCTGGGCTTGCTGTTTTGCCTCCGGGAGCAGGGGGGGGGGTTCTAAAGAGGTCAACAGCCATATTCATTCCTCTCGGTGTGTGTTTTTAAGAGAAGACATGACACACCGGAGCCTGTCTCCCATGGGGCAGACCGGCCCAAATTCCTCCGTCAAGGTCCCGGGATACGAGCACCTGTTTATGGCTATAAACTTCCTTGACTTCCCCCCCCTCCCTCCCTCCCTATGGTAGTCCTCTCTTTATATCTGTGCGTCTTATAATGTCAGGTCTTGTTCGTATTGAATTCTCTCGAGTCTGTCTTCGCACGTATCCGCTTAGTCGTTCGGATGATAAGTGAAGTGTCAGATCAAGTGAGAGGCTTTGATGGAAGTTGTTCTGCGTGTATTACCACAGCACAAAAGCAAAAATGAGACATCATGATGGGACGGGAAGCCTTGCGGCTTCGCGAGGTAATTTTTTTTAAAAACCGCCCCACGCTGACAACCCCTGTCAAACCTCGCTGGATTCAGATGGATTTGCTTGCAGGGGCCTTCTGAAGTGAACCCCAGACCGAGCCTGTTTCCTACAAGGGCATCATTTCCCTCACAAATTCTTTATCAGCGTCTCCAAGAACGAACCAGAGAGAGCGATTTCATGCTTTCAGCTTCTTAATGGCATTATGCAAAAGGCCATTAGTCTGGATGGGTGCTTTGCTTTCAGTTGAAGCTCAAGGGGGAAACGATTTCGCTGGTGTTTTCGAAAGTTCGCGTTGTTTTGTTTTTTTTATCCTAAACAACACAAAAAAAAAGCTGGGTGCTTTTTGTTTATTTATTGTTTACTGTTTATCCACTGGCTGACTGTTTATTCACTGCCACTCTTTTTGTTTTTCCGCATTTCAAATCCTTTACTTCAAGGGACCAAGCTGTTCCTTGTCTTCATCGTGTGCTTCCAGGATCTGTTGTAGGCAACATAACAATCACAAGCGATTGCTTAATTGATGGGAACAGTAGAGTTCTTTGTTTACTCAGGTGTGTATCTCCGCCTTAGCGTCTCCATCTTTCCTTCACTGCTTTGAATAATGAGCAAACCCTTTGAAAGCAGATGTTCCCTCTTCATCTAGCTCTTCAGACAAGCCCTGTTGGAAAAAAAAAGAAAAAACAAAGGGAGCGAAAGAGACAGAGAGAGATGAGAAGTATTAAAGAGCTCAATTGGCTAATTAAAAGAGACGAAGGGGAAAAATAAATAAATAAAAGAAGGAGATCGGTGCCTGTCACGCTGCCGGCAACAATGCACATAAGCCTGTTACGCGAAGCACTGTGCATGGTAATGCCGCTTGACACAGGCGAGCAAAAGGTCCTCAACCTTTTCGACAGGCTCTTTTGCTCGTTTTTCTCGGAATTGCGTCATCGCGCTTGGCAGGGAATCGAGTTCGAGCGCCGCGTCTTGCATATTTGTGCAACCTGATTCGCTTCTTTTTGACCTAATTGAGCAGTCAAACTGGAGAACACTTTATAGTGAGTTTCTGTTTTTTTCTTTTTGCCTTCAGTAGTGTGTAAGCTGTGAGTCACCTTCAAGCTCACATGCTGAGAGAGAAGGATTGTTGGGGGGGGGGGATCTATAAAACGTGAATGCAAAAACAAAGGTCATGTCGAGAGGGTAATCTTAAAGGTTGAAGCCAGGAGGAAACGATTTCAAGAGGAAAGTTACAGTTTATAGAGGCATTTGAGGATCTGTGCGGGATTGGGAAGATCGGAGAGAATTTCTGTAATAACAGTTTGTATTATACATAAAGCTGTCCCTATGTCCCCATTACAATGTCCGAGCCTAACCAGGAGTCTTAAACAATAGTAATCAGTATGGCGTAGTATACTTTAATTTCTTAGTGAATGTCCACCCAAGCTGACAAAAAGGACAATTAGATTGTGGAGGGCGGAGCCGGGCAGAGCCGAGTGAAGCCAGACAGAGCGAGCGCTGAGGAACCCCTGAACCTGATGAGTAATCCGGCAAACGACAATAAAGGCACGAGAGACATCAGCCTCGATGAGAGAGTCACCGGGAAGGGAGAGGAGCAATTAGGTCGGGGCAAGCTGATAAGCTTCACGGCAACCGGAATGCGGAGTACCGGTTGGCTGGTGCGAGGATGCGAGGGAAGCGGGCCGATCTGCGGGAAAGAGATGGGCGGACGCCGGCGAAGACTCCTTGCCGGTCTGCAAGTGGGCGTGGGACGTCGAATCTGTGAGACTGTGGGTGTGTCCCGGCGTGAGTATGAGGGCCGGAAAGCGCTGGGACACACATGGGAAGCAATAAAAATGGCTCTCTGCTTGGTGATCTGTTGTCTGTCTCTGTTTCTTCCGGTTTGGACCCGCGTGAATCGTTTTCACAGATTAAATTGGACAGAAAAATAAACAATCTTAAATAGAAGCTGCCGAGTGGAAGGCATCTTGGAGATCCTTGATTCTAGAAACCTCAGAATGTATCATACCTATATTGTAGGTATTTGCAATTTTCTCATCAAAGGTAGTAAAAAGATCATCAAAGATCATATCACTGTAATTGTAATCATATCATCTCCCGGGGATATGGGAAGTGGGTGGGGGGGTTGGTGAGGAGGAGGGGGGGCTTATTATGGGTTCGGTGTCCTAATTATAGTTTCAAACTTTCAAACCAAGGAAATAGTCCGTAAATTAATTCACAATGAGATTTGCCTCAAACACATCCTGTCTTTCAGGCACATGGTGAGCCAGGTTTTTATCTTTGTTTATAGTCAACCTGAGAGGAAAAAAATAAAGAAAATCAAATACAAAAACGCTGACTTCAACTCTGTTTTTTTTTTTGCATCAATTTTCTGTCAACTCGCTTCAATATCAGTGTTTCGTAAGTGTTATCAGCTGTAATGGATGCTCAGCGGTAAACTCCACTTAGTCCATTCGAGCGTGTATGTAAAGCGAAAAAGTGACTGAATTCGGTGCAATAGTTGCTCTCGGCATCGTTGCTTTATTTACGATGCTCTGAAATCAAATCCTTATTTTGGGGAGGGTTTTTTTGGAGGGGGGGGTGGGTTTGGGGGGATAGTCATAGTAACAGTCATCAAGATGATCTGTTTAACCTTGAAAGGACGCCTTGTTAGGCATCTTGTCGGAGGATCAGCGCAGGTCACATGCACCCTAGACCTCTGACTTCCCATATTGAAGCAAGCTGTGGCATGTTAGCGTGTCTCTGCCTTTGTGCTGGGATTCGAAATCCTCTGTGTTCATTCCTGTCATGGCAGGCGGCGAGCTGGATATGTAGAGAGGCGTGTGTGTTAATGCTTCAGCTAACTTTGGCCTGATAGGAGCTTCATCACCTTGTTAACACATTGCCAAGTCAAGCCGAAATCGCTGAGCTACTGTATGTGGATGCTAATAAGGTTGTACTTCGCACGCGCGTCCCTTGTGTATATCGTGAACGGTGTTGGACGAGTATAAACATCATGTGATCACAGTAATGGGTAGTTTCTAATAAATTGTTAGAATTATAATAATAGTTGTTTTGTAGGAAACTGCTTACCTTTCTTCCTGGACATTTGCATTTGAGAGTGTAAATCATGTTAAATGCCCTGGCAGGGGTCAGTTGACAAGGGGTTAAACAGGGCAGTATTTCATACCCTACGACACCAAGGTCAACATGAACCCCAGGCCTAAGGCATGTTTTAGCGGTTCATTCATGACAGAGGTCATGACTTAATCTTTCCATCTGGTTAAGACTTTAATAAGATCCATAATGCAATAACACTCATATACACACACACACACACACACACACACATATATAGATATATATATATATATATATATATATATATATATATATATATATATATATATATATATATATATATAATATATAACACATATATATAGTTTTTATAGAGTTATTATTTGCTTTAACGCAAATTCAATTTAACGGCACAAATGTTATTAAAGCACATTTTTGCGAATGCACTAAACGTATCACCAGTTTATATGGAAAGCAACCGGAACCGAATTCTTAAAGGAGCCATGTCCCATATTTTACAATTAAAACAACCACTAAACAAAGTAACATTGAAAACATTGAAATGAATATTAAAAGAATAATTTCCAGAGTAAAATTAAGTACTCAACCATTTTATTAAAGGGAGAGATTCTAAGAGAAATGCATATAATTATAACAGTTAAAACATATTCATTGAGAATGTGTGATTAATGTGTCATTAATCACAATTAAACATTTTAATCAATTGACAGCCCTATACACAAGTTTTTAATACTCTAATAAACATTTGCACGGACAAATATGGACACTTAATGCAAAATGTCTGTTTATTATTAGTGTAACCAAACTCAACATGGAGCATGATGAGAAGATAAAATATTCTTTTCCTATTTTAAATAAAAATGCTCAAACAGAAATGCTCGCTACATTAAGTCTGTTAATTTTCGATGACCCTAATATCTGTAAACAGATCATATTTGTGGTAATTTGTTTTTTGTTTTTATTGTGAAGCACCACATACGGCTTTACAAATACAGGTATTCCAATACTTTTGTCAATATTGTGTCTAGACACACATGTTTTGTTTTATAAAATTAGCAAACTAGCAATAATAAGGGTGAAAAATAGCATTATATATATTTTTTGTTATTTCAAAGCCGGATGTTTAGTCTGGCTAGTTAGAGGGTTGTTGTTATTATTTGGATACCAGAGGCTTTTAAGTGTGTATATTTACGAGGCTGGCCCGGCGCTCGTGTGTGAAAAGCCGGCTCACGATTTCTGCTGTTGCTTTGTATTCGCGAGCGGGATGAAAGTCACGGTGCGTGTCGCGCCGTCTTTCTCGCCCGAGGTTTTTGTCATGCCGCTGCTATCTCGCTTCCCTGGCCTCCTGTTCTCGCACACGCTCACCCGTGTAGCCAGGCCTCGGAATATATTCTCACGCTTGGCTCACCACTGCGGCTGGATCTCGCTCCAGGGTCTGTAGCTAGCCAGCATTTTACTAGCCATTTGTTGCCATCCCGATTGTGTCGTTATAACATCACGGTCCAAAAAAAAAAAAAAGATATTTAGATTTAGATACAATGTCATCTTTTATCTTCTATTATAACCAGAGCGCAGGTTCCAGGTCTGGGCAAATTTTCTTCCCGAGGTTTCCTCTGGGTTGTCTGGTTTCTTCCTCCACCTCTAAAACCCCCCCAAAAAATTCCCAATAAAGCACTATTAAATTCCTCAATATATAATCCTGATATTACATTGCTCCCCGGACATCATGCAAAGTGCCTACGTTTTCATTACGCCTCTCTTCAAATGCCTGTTATATATACATATATTTAACCTCTGAAATCATGTACTTCACAACAGTGTCTGCACATTTCTCACTGCTATTGTGTTGTACTTTTTACAGCTGCACATTTTCCACTTACCTAATTGCTGTACACACATTTGCATATTTATATTCATACACACACACACACACACACACACACACACATATATACATATACACTAAATACTATATTTATGTACATATACATATGGCAATTTTTTACTATTTGCACTTCTGGTAGATGCTAAAACTGCATTCCATTGCTGTGCACCTGTACTATACAATAACAATAAAGTTCTATCTATCTATCTATCTGTCTGTCTGTCTGTCTGTCTGTCTGTCTGTCTATCTGTCTATCTATCTATCTATCTATCTATCTATCTATCTATCTATCTATCTATCTATCTATCTATCTATCTATCTATCTATCTGTCTGCCTATCTAAGAAACACTAGCGTATCTATCTATCTACAGTATCTTTATTGAAGCGAATATGTGTTTGAGCATCATAGAACATGTAAGATTACATCACAGCCCTGTGTAAAGCGTCTAGACACCATCAGGGCGTCTCATAAAAGAGGCGTCACGGGAGGTGGGAGCGGGTTGTTTACCGAACGCTTTGTAGATGTTCGTCGGTGTGATAGAGAGAGCGAAAGAAAGACAGAGAGACAGAGAGAGAAAGAAAGAATGACTTGATGGAAACTGTTATTGCATCTTTAAGTGTAAAAACAAGGCCATTGAGGGGCTCCTGCGACTGAGGTTTATGAGGCGTAGAAGGATAGGGGGCGGTGATAAATCACATCTAGTATACGTTAAACGTAGTCTCGAGGACGTAACGGTTTAATTAAACCTCCTGACATTCTTCCTTTTACAGATGGAATGATGGACCGTTCGGGGATTATTAGAAAAATGACAAATCGTACGTCTCAATTTCATTACATTATATATATATATATATATATATATATATATATATATATATATATATATATATAATATATTATTTTTTTATATATATAATTTCTCATATGAAGTCCGCAAGACGCAACTGCATGAAGTCCCATATATAGGAAACTACTAGTCTTCTAATACAATGATATTTATCAATATAGCAATATACATTTCTATAGTTACGACACTTGCTAATATGCTTTTATAGAGCCGCACACGCGACATTCAAGGCGGCTGGTTTTGTTGCTCTCTCGGAAACTCTTTCGTTAATCTGCCGCTTCCGATATTTTCCTCGTAAGGATTACAAATACGTCAAGGTTGTTATCCCGGCTGCTTAACATAGCTCGCGAGAACCGGTTCCCATGCACCGGTGCACACGTTCCTGTTGATGAAGGATCGGGTTTAATTTCTAATTAGATTTCTGTGATGCCGCTCTGCGTAACGCTTCAATACAATCCTGAAATAAGTCCGAATATGCATCTGTGCAGCGTGGTTGTTTATTTCCACATGCATCGGTAAGCAATAAGCAAATATGTGCTTGTGTGTGTGTGTGTGTATGTATGTGTATGTGTGTGTGGATCCACGTGAAGTTTGTGGCGTCGGTCATTTGCTGGGAGTTTGCTTAATGGGATTTGAGTTGGAACTTCATTGCGCTGTAAAAATGTAGCAAGTAACAACCCTGTTTGACCGCCTTTACAAGTTGGGGTCGGCTGTCGTCATGACCGCTCCATCTATTCTTCGCTTGTTTTATTTATTTTGCACAGTTAAAATAAAAAACTCAGTTCATTTTCTTTCATATGACAAAATGTTATTTTTTATCATGTAAAGGTGCTTTGTGACATTGTAAAAAGCTCTTTCCAAAAAAAATCGAATTGAAGTGAAATTGAACTTGGTAGTATAGAATTACATATAACTACCACAATCAATACACATATACAAAACACCTACAAACGGCAACTACACAAGCAGCTTACACCAATAACAACCACCCACACACAATCGGCTAATAAACAAACCACATCAGATGTTTTTTTTTGAAAACAATGAAATCATTACATGGCACAAATTATCAAATTACATCAATAACCCTACAAGTAACATTGCCATATCTCCTACAACACACAATACATAATATATAAGCATACATAACATACATACATTATTTATTTATATGGTCATGATGATGATAATAATAATAATAATAATAATAATAATAATAATAATAATAATAATAACATAATAATAATAATAATAATAATAATAATAATAATAATTATTATTATTATTATTATTATTATTATTATTATTATTTTATTATTATTTTTTTTATTTCTTTTATAGACCGAATTTTTATTATTATTTTTCTAATTATTTATTATTCTCACATAAATATTTTTTACCTTTACCTTTGACCTCGGCGCTACTGAACATGTACCAAAATCTAGAAGAAAATCTTCCCAGATGAGTGAAAATTAAAATAAAGAACTGAACATGTCGGACTCAAAATTCTATAGAGCAGACGTGGTGCCCGTGGGCACCAACCAAGGACCAATGAGTAGCTCTAGGCTTGACCAGAAAATCTTCATCAGTGAAAATTAAAATAAAGAACTTAATGCGTCTATAATGTAAATGTAGCTCAAA
>JACRUU010000014.1:6223171-6258171 GCA_030449085.1 Kryptopterus vitreolus
GACCGTGCCATCTCCGGCCCTTAAACGACATGAAACAGGAATTTTTTGGGCTCAGGAATACAGAAACCTTTGGATCCGCCGTTGCCACTTAAACTCTACAGTGCAAAGAAGAAGCCGTTTCTAATCAAGATCCACAAGCTCAGGTGTTTACTGGGCCACTGGGAAACTCAGGGATCATGTATCTAAGCAAGTGTCAGAAGTTTACACTATCTCATTTAAAATGGAGTGGGGTTCTTTTTTGGCGAAATGGGACGCCAGTGCGTGTGGCATGGGCAGCTTGCAAGTTTTTTTTGGAAATAGCCATGCACCATCAATGCAGAAAAATCAACGCTCGGTTATATATATATATATATGGGCATGCATGCCTGGAAAGGCACCATCAATGCAGAAAAATATATTCAGGTTCTAGAACAACATATCCCATCCAGATCATCTTTTTCATCTTTTTGCACCCTCCAACAAGATCAACAAGATGCCAGACCACATGCATGCATCACAGCATCACAGCATATGGCTGCGTAAGAGAAGGATCCGGGTACTGAAATGGCCAGTCTGCAGTCCAGATCTTTCACCTATAGAGAACATTTGGCGCATCATAAAGAGGAAGGTGCGACAAAGAAGGCCCAAGACGATTGAACAGTTAGAGGCCTGTATTAGACAAGAATAGGAGAGCATTCCTATTTCTAAACTGGAGAAACTGGTCTCCTCTGTCCCCAGACGTCTGTTGAGTGTTGTAAAAAGAAGGGGAGATGCCACACAGTGGTGAAAATGGCCTTGTCCCAACTTTTTTGGGATTTGTTGACACCATGAAATTCTGAATCAACATATTTTTCCCTTAAAATGGTACATTTTCTCAGTTTAAACGTTTGTTTCGTGTGTTATGTTCTATTCTGAATAAAATATTAGAAGTTGGCACCTACACATCATTGCATTCAGTTTTTATTCACGATTTGTATAGTGTCCCAACTTTTTTGGAATCCGGTTTGTATATATACAAAGCATAAATATCTCCCTTTAATAAAATTATTAATTATTTTATATTTATTTTACTATTTTTATATACTTGTTACTTTGTTAATGTTCAATGTTACTTTGTTTAGTGGTGATTTTAAGTGTAAAATATGGGACGTGGCTCCTTTAAGAAATCTGTTCCGGTTGCTTTTCCATATAAACTGGTGATATGTTTAGGTTATACAGAAGCGCATTGCATTCAGAAAAGAAAAATGCGCTTTATTCAGTAATACTGATTTGGGAACGCGATGCGCTTGCGTAAGGTTCCATACGGTAATATACATACTCAAGTGAGTTCAAGTGAAAAGCCCTCGACTTTCTGGTAACTGTTTGGAGAAGATCCACATGTGGCTGGAAAACGTATATCTCAATACTTTTGTTTGGGCTGTAAAGTGTGTGTGTATATATAACTATCATTCCTATTCGTACATCGATCTCCATTCTGTACCGTAGCGTGAAGCGTCTTCCCTGATATTCGGGAGGATTCCTGCGTTAAATCACCCTTCTGATGTAAATGCTCCATCCGTCCTGTACGTACTGTCGAACATGTAAACCCCACACCCCCACATTGCACTTTCGGCAAACTTTTAACTCCCTCCGTATGCCTTGCTACTATCCAGATTTCCCATAATTCACCAGGAGCCCAGCTAGCCTGTCAAAAGTCCATTTGGCTAATGGCTCCCTCCTCAAACATGGCGGCCGCCAAGTTCTCAATCCGTGCAGCTTTGTCGTCTCCGTCTCAGACCTCCCCAGCTGAGGACATGGAGGTTGATGTATTCTGACAGAGACAAATGGCTTAGGGGAGGGGTGTATGTGTGTGTGTGTGTGTGTGTGGGGGGGGGGGGCATTGTGGGATTGGGGAGATAACTCCGGAGTAGTTTGAAGCTCAACCCCGCTGCACTGGCAGGCCGTGCTCTATTGATTAGAATTGCAGATAAGTCCGACTATCAGGTGAGACGGTGAGGCAAACACCAGCGCTCTGACTGACAGGCCAGCGAGCTTAGAAGTGTGTGTGTGTGTGTGTGTGTGTGTGTGTGTGTGTGTGTGTGTGTGTGTGTGTGTGTGTGTGTGTGTCTCTGAGTGAGTTCAGCTGCCCAGCAGACCTTGTCAAGCGTAGAAAAGAGAGTGCAGCCAGTCGAGGAAAGCACTATTTCTGGTTTGATGTGCACTCGTGGTGCTAATTCTTCTCCAGTCAAGAGTTTAGGCCACAATCATGAACTACATATAATTACAAAGACCTCACGAAATTCACGGTCTGAATTACAGCTTATGACAGCGCGAGTCTCCGAGCCAAACGGCAAATAAAGGAGCCCTTTTATCAGAATATATTTTTTTTTTCCCTTAAGAATTTAGTACGCCTGATAGGCTAATATCCTAACCTTAAACCACGGCTAGTTAGCACACTATACACAGATTTGTCCAGACCGAAGTTGCATGGTTGCATAGTTTTTTCTTTTGTCTAATATCTAGTTAAAACTCACGGACAGTGCTAATTAGACCTTCAGGACATCGTTGTAGATGCCATGCGTTTTAAGGAATATGTTAATTGGACGCGCGCCAAAGGTACCAATTAATTCCGCCGCTTTGTTGTCGCGTTGTTTTAAGGGGATAAAAAACACACAGCTCATCTATTCAATGTCCTAGCTATGATAAAGTCATTCAGCTTGCAATTTAGAATATTTGTTACTATTATTATGGGTACAAACGCGCTAACATCAATCTCCTTCAAGCTTCATTCATTCATTCATCTTCTACCGCTATATCCGATCCCTCGGGTCACGGGGAGCTTGTGGCTATCTCAGGCGTCTATGGGCATTAAGGCAAGATACACCCTGGATGGAATGCCAACACGTCGCAGGGCACACACACACACACACACACACACACATTCATACACTAGGGACAAATTGCCAATCAACCTACTGTGCATGTTTTTGGACCGGGAGGAAACCGGAGAACCCGGAGAAAAAAACCCTGAGGCACGGGGAGAACAAGCAAACTCCACACACACATGGCCGAGACAGGAATCGAACCCGGACCCTGGAGGTGTGAGACGAACGTGCTAACCACTAAACCACCATGCCCCCTCGTTCAAGCTTTTGATGTCAAATTGAGTTTATAAGAAAAATTTTATTCGTAGTACACGGATGATCTATGTATAGAATGATTTGCATGATTGATTGATATTCATTTCAATTATTATGAAATGGCGTTTGCCTCACAACTCCATGGTTGAAGGTTCGATTCCCACCTCCGCTGTGTGTGTGTGTGGAGTTTGCACTCCCCGTACGGTTCCTCGGTTTCCTCCCCGGTCCAAAAACATGCTGGGTAGGTTGATTGGAAAATTGTCCCGTGTATGTGAATGTGCGTGTGAATGTGTGAGTGTGTGTGTGTGTGTGTGTGTGTGTGTGTGTGTGCCCTGTGATTGGTTGGCATTCTCTACATGGTGTATCCTGCCTTGAAGATGCCTGAGATAGGCACCGTCTCCCTGTGACCTAGAGAGAAGTCTAAGGATAAAGCGGTAGAAGATGAATGAATGAATGTAAGAGTCAAAAAATAGGGTTTATTAATAAAAAAAAATGATACAGTAGAGACCACCAATCAAAAGCGAGCGCGCTCTACTCTGATTGGTGGCTTGTTTCTTTGTCCACTCCTACAGAAAAAGGACTGATTTTGTTCAATGTAGTGTAAAAAGTAAATTTGACGTTTCTTGCCAAATTAAAAGTACAGACTACTTAAGTACAGGAACAATTTACAGCATTTGGTAGTCACCCTTATACAGAGCAACTTACAACTGAGGGGTAAGGGCCTTGCTTAAGAGCCCACTAGTACTATATACTTGGTGGTGGTGGGGTTTGAGCCTGTGATCTTGCTGTCCAGAGGCCAACACCTTAACCACTGGGCTATCAGCTCCCCTTGTGTCCACCACTGGTGCTGGCATTAAAACCCTGAGCTGTGAATGAGTGAGTGGAAGTCGTTCAGGCATGGCTCTATAAAATAATCTACACACTCCGGTACACACACACACACTGTGTTAAATGTCACCGGCTGTCAACTTAAAGCGAGACTTGCTGGACGCGCCGGACGTGGACTGTGAAGCCCGGAGGAAGTCCCGGGATGAATCCGGCGGTGCTAAATGCATGTCACTTCGTCTTCGTCATGCCGAGCGGTTCGAACTGCCAAGTCAAGTCAGTGCCTGGAGAACACAGGCTCTGTGTGTGTGTGTTTGAAAAGTTGGTACCATAATTTTTAAAGTGTGTTTTTTTTTCTTATTTCATTTTCACGCTTGTTCGAGATTAAACGCATTCCTAGATGATCTGCCGAGATCGCAATAGTTACTTTCTGATTTTAGCTCATTACCTCATTTAAATGTCATAACCTTTAATAGGGCTGATGATCGCTCTGACTGAATTATTGCTGTAGAGGTAAGGATTTTTTCCCGCCCCAAGCTTAAAGGGCATGGAGTAGTCACATGGCTCGATCCCGTACACACACACACACACACACACACACACACATTCTTTCATTTCCTTTAATTAAGTGCGGCTGTTTTTTCAGTGTTGAGCATGATGAGTACTGGGTTATTGGGTCAGAGCAAGGTGGTTGCAGTTTGTTTTTGTTTGCGGCTCCGGCTAAATCTGGTGCGCCCCGAGCGTCTCCGGCTTGACAAGACGATGCTCCACCTGTTATGTTGCTTAACGGCAGGGACCTCGCTGTCTTTCCGTCTCTGTGAAAAGAAAAAGCGACCGAGCGCATTGTGGGAGTCTCAGCCTCGGTCTGACAGCTGGAGCTCAAATCTAAACTCAGTGGGGCTTCATGTCTACTGTCTTCTGATGTATGTATGTATGTGTGTGTGTGTGTGTGTGTGTGTGTGTGTGTGTGTGTGTGTGTGTGTGTGTGTGTGTGTGTGTGTGTGTGTGTGTGTGTGTGTGTGTGTGTGTTTTGTGTGATGGCAAATTTAAATTCAACAATTATTTAGTTTTAACTTCATTCCATACAAACACAATACGCAAGTTTAAAATCTATTTTCTATAGATTATATTAAATGTTAGGCCACGCCCACTTCTGGGGTTTAACTGACAGATCGATAGATAGATAGATAGATAGATAGATAGATAGATAGATAGATATATAGATAGATAGATAGATAGATAGATAGACAGACAAATAAATGTGTAGAGACAGGCAGATTAATTGAGTGATAGAGAGATAGGTAAACACAAAGACAGACAGACAGACAGACAGACAGACAGACAGACAGACAGACAGACAGACAGACAGACAGACAGACAGACAGACAGATAACAGACAGACAGACAGACATAAGATAGATAGATAGATAGATAGATAGATAGATAGATAGATAGATAGATAGATAGAGATAGATAGAGATAGATCACAGAAGACAGACACAGAGAGAGATAGACAGATAGACAGACAGAGATAGATAGATAGAGACAGAGATAGACAGATAGATAGACAGAGATATATAGATAGATAGATAGATAGATAGATAGATAGATAGATAGACTATATAGATAGACAGAGTAGATAGATAGATAGATAGATAGATAGATAGATAGATAGACAGAGAGATAGATAGATAGATAGATAGATAGATAGATAGATAGATAGATAGATAGATAGATAGATAGATAGATAGATAGATAGATAGACCAATAAATGTGCAGAGACAGGCAGATTAATTGAGTGATAGAGAAATAGGTAAACACAAAAAGACAGACAGACAGATAGCTAGAGAGATGGATGACAGACAGACAGACAGACAGACAGATAGACAGATAGATAGATAGATAGATAGAATAGATAATAGATAGATAGATAGATAGATAGATAGATAGATAGATAGATAGACAGACAAAGAGGACAGACAGACAGACAGACAGACAGACAGACAGACAGACAGATAGATAGATAGATAGATAGATAGATAGATAGATAGATAGATAGATAGATAGAGATAGATAGATAGATAGATAGATAGATAGATAGATAGACCAATAGACAATAAAATGTGTAGAGACAGGCAGATTAATTGAGTGATAGAGAGATAGGTAAACACAAAAAGACAGACAGACAGATAGCTAGAGAGATGGATGGATTTATGGTCGGTTTATTAGGAACAACGCGCTAATACTCTGAACTGTATTTTTTTTCTTTCCTATTTACATTGACAAGAAAACCACTTCACACAACATGCACAGTTATTTTGTGAATAGACGACAGACAATAGAATAAAACAAATCCCTGACACTTTTGCCCTCTGCTTCTGTGAATATAAATATTATAAAAAGGTATAACATGGGGTCAGCTTTGTGTTTCTTTAAAAAAAAACACTCTTACATGAAATAAGCAATCTAACAAACAAATAATTATGCATGCAAGAGTGTTTATATATATATATATATATATATATATATATAGTAAAAAAATTATATATATATATATATATGATAATATTAATATATGTGTGTGTATATTATCTAATATATATATATATATATATATATATATATATATATATATATATATATATATATATATATATATATATATATATATATATATATATATATATATATATATATATATATATATATACATACACACACACACACACACACAGAGTTGTGTTTATTAAAAAGAAGTCATGTGATCAAGATATTCCTTTTGCTACAAGAGTAATTAGCAGTGTCTCGGAGCAGCTACTAGTTTTGTTGGTCATTGTGTATCTGTGTTGGTTTTAGAAAGGAAAGGAATCCATATTAAATACACCACGGAGTAGTAGCTTCGTTGTGTGTTACTTTATTGTGCATTTTTATGTTTTAGTTGTAATTCGAACGATCATTTTGCAATCTGGAACTCTATTCCTGTATTTATCATCATTTTTTTCCCCTTTCCCTGTAAACACCTTTACGAGACCTGGGAGAAGCATGAGAGCAGAGCGATATCATATCACACCTGTGCATATTAGTAATTTGCTATAAAAACCCCCGGACAGCCTTTGGGGCGCATTTCATCTTCATATCGTTCGCCTCTGAGCATAAATGAACGAGACTTTTTTTCTTCTTCTTTTACTTCCATAATGTGTACCGCAAACCTCAACCCCTTCCCTCCCTCCCTCCATCCCTCCCTCCCTCCCCGTCCCCTGATCCATCCTGCTGGGGGATGGTAATTCACATCACCCCGAGGCTAGTGAGGGGGTGTTTTTGAGGGCAAGAGGTCTTGCATGACTGCATGCATCTAGAGAAGTGATGAGTCAGGCATGGAGGAACATGGCTGAATGAGGGAGAGCTGATGCGTGACAGTCTTTAAGTGCATCCTCCCTGTCCATCAAAATCCTGGAGTGACAGAGCGCACAATTACTTTCACAGATTGTCCCTGGAGAGAGGAAACTGCACCCTTCCTTTCTCACCCCACTGACAGAGAGAGGGAGAGATAGAGAGCAAGAGAGAGAAACCTTTATGAGCATATGCTATATCAGTCTCATTAACGTCCTAGTATTGTTTGTCATTATGTTGGTCGAATATTTATTTCTATTCCTGTTGTTTTACCACTCTCTCTCTCACACACACACACACACACACACACACACACACACACACACACACACACACACACACACACACACACACACACACAGTGACGGGCTCCCTCAGCTGGTTAAGGCCTTCAAAATCAGCAGTAAGGCTGTCTAACGTCTTTTTAACCAATCAGATTGCATGTTGCCAACTCTGGGGTAATAATGTTGTAATGTTGTCTTTTGATTGGATGGTCAGAGAGCTCTACACTGTAGACACAGGTAGATAGACAGATAGTTAGATAAAACTAAAAAAAGATAGATAGACAGACAAAGAAATGCGACGTCGCTCATGTGCGCCCCCGGAGCCTAAAATTGGTAGTTTGGCAATACCGGGTCTCGAACCCAGGGTCTTCTGGGTAGTATACCAGGACCTTAAACTACTGAGCTACACCACAAATAAAACCCAGACAACCCCGTCTTTCACATCTGCCTCTTTCAGACCAACCACCACATCCATGCACGTCCTCCTCTTTTTCTCCTCTCTGGTATCTTCATCCTCACAATCTACTCCTGATGTCCACCATGTGTCCCACGTCTCACTCGCAATCCATGTCCATTCTTATTGTCTATTTTTGTCAATGACACCGGACAACACAGCAGGTCTCAGCACCGAACCTTTCTCATTTTCCTTTCGGTTAACAAATCGCTCTGCTCCGAAGTGCCAAATGCGCTTTAATTGGTGCCTGAAATTTGCTAAGAGGAACCGAACCAGACGTTGATTGACGCCTCTGACGCTTAACAAGGCAGCTCGCCTGCCATAAAATAAAGTAGAGGGAACGTCTACGGAGGCGTTCTGCAGCAGGCGCGAGGAGCGCTTTTTCCATTTTGATGTTAAGTGACATTTTTTTTTTCTTTTTCTTTTTTCTTTTTTTTTATGACAGTTTTTTGGCTGACTCACGATGACAAGCGACAGTGGAGCTCAGTGTACTTCCGGCCTGTCAGTCACATAATGATGAGCGCTCTTTTCCTCTCACACGCTATTTCTCCATCCCTCTCTTTGACAAAGATGTTTGTGGCTAATATATATGTTTTTTCAGTAAAGCCACAGCCGCCCGAACGTACGACTTCCTCGACAAACGTGTCAGAGAGGAAAAAAAGCGATTTGCTCGTTCATGGTATCTTTCAGGAAAACAGCATAAAAGCGGAATAATTGGTTAATATAACATTCATTCATTCATCTTCTACTGCTTTATCCGATCTTCCCTCGGGTCACGGGGAGTCTGTGTCTATCTCAGGCGTCTATGGACATTAAGGCAGGATACACCCTGGGTGGAATGCCAACCCATCGCAGAGCAAATACACACACACTCATTTACACACATTCATACACTATGGACAATTTTCCAAGGTGCCAATCAACCTACCGTGCATGTTTCTGGACCGGGAGGAAACCGGAGAACCCGGAGAAAAACCCCCTGAGGCACGGGGAGAATATGCAAAACTCCACACACACATGGCCGAGACGGGAATCGAACCCGGACCCTGGCGGTGTGAGGCGAACGTGCTAACCACTAAGTCACCGTGCCCCCGTTAATAAAACACAGTGAAATTAATTCTTCACGTATCCTTGTGTGTATATCCAAGGGTCAGAGCACAGGGTCAGTCATGATACACTCAGTGGGTGATGGGTATTGCTCAAGATTGCCAGCTTGGCATGACGTTCAGTTTTTAAATAAACGTATTGCACTCATTCATCCAATCTCTTAAGAGTGCTTGTGTCAGGGGTCACCCCTGTGCAGCGTTTAGGGTATTTTGAATACTTTAATTTGTCTATATACATTAGAGCACAGTGATTCATCACTTATCCCAGATGGGGTCAGAGAGCAGCCATGATACAGCGCCCCCTGGAGCCCAGAGAGTTAACAGCCTTGCTCAAAGACCCAAGAGTATCAGCTTCAGCTCGAACCCCCCCGACCTTCCCTAAACTGCCGAGCTACACCCTCCCTATATTGAGCATTATAAATTGTCCTCAAAACATTGACTTAGGGGGCACGGTGTCTTAGTGGTTAGCACATTTGCCTCACACATGCAGGGTTGGGGGTCCAGTTCCAGTCTCCACCAGGTGTGTGCATGTTCTACCCATGACTCCTCCGGTTTCCCCCGGTCCAAAAACATGCACAGTAGGTTGATTGGCACCTTGGAAAAATAGTCCCGAGTGTGCGTGCCCTGTAATGGGTTGGCATTCCATACAGGGTGTCCGATACCCAAAGGGGAGCCTGAGACAGACACAGGCCCTCCGTGACCCGAAAAACAAGTCGGATAAAGCATTAGAAAATGAATGAATGAATTAGAAGTTAACGAGAGAGGCGATAAAACGGGATTTTTTCCCGTTTTTTTCTCTGATATTATCGCTACAGTGAAGATCTTACCCTGTACTCTGACTCGCTCTGTCCCAGTCAGTTCAGAGTCAGGATTTTCTGCCTTTTTTTTTTTTTTTGTGGACCAACCAGGGGCAGCATGGGGATTTAAGCCGGGCAGCTGTTAATGCTTAATCTCTCGCATGCTGACACCAGATGAATTAATTGATAGCAGTCTCTGGGAGTCTGCAGGAAAGTTGTCAAGGCTCATCAGATAAATCACAGGGCGGGATTCCACTCTGACGTTTACTGTCTCCCGCTTCAGCCTCTCCGTCTTTATGTTTGCACGGGGTTTATGATAAGCGAGACGGGGAAGAGGCAGGGGGGGGGGGGGGGGGGGGGGGGTCTGTGGGTGGGGGTTTGTGTCTATGTGTGTGTGTCTATCTATCTATCTATCTATCTATCTATCTATCTATCTATCTATCTATCTATCTATCTATCTATCTATCTATCTATCTATCTATCTATCTATCTATATATATTAGAGCCGACAAAAGCTTCATTTATCTTATTGACTGTTAACTGTTAGACTCCAAAATAGAAATAAGTAAATAATTAAATTAATGTAAAAGAAGTGATTTAATTTAAAACCAATAACACAACACACATTGATCCTTTCATCAGATAAAAATACAAATAAATAAACAAACTTTTAATAATTTGTTTTAATAATGCACCCTGCGACTCGCAAATCATGCGCCAGCGTCCCCGCTATGATATACGCACCCGGCAATTAAAACCATCCGTGTGGAAACATAAGAAAAGTTTCATTTGGCGTCCTGTTGATTTAGGACCTCAATACAGGAAAACATTTACAAGAATTTTTTTCCATTATATTTAAGGTACATTTATTTCAGGTAAAAATGCTCAATGAAGTTGTGATTAATCACTTGTTAAGTCGTGACAATCATGCGATTAAAGATTGCGAATCAGTCCTAATTTAAATAACCCCAGAACGTATCAAAGTAACTTGATAAAATAAATAAACATATTTTCTGAGTGAGAAAAAAAGCACAGAACTGGTCGGAGCTGGGTTAAAATGGCGTATAAACGTATCAGTTCTATAACGCATTAAACATTAACTATCGGAAAAAAGTACACACACCCCTCTTTTACTACTGAAATATGCTGAATGAAGCAGTTGTGAATTTTATAACTAATAACTCCCTAAGGGTTTTCATCGTACGGAAAAAAAAAAAGCTGACCGCGATGTCTTGTGCGTTTTTCACGCCAGATGTTATATAACAGAGTCGGGCAGAAGCAGAAATCGGCGCCCCTTTAAAAGGCCCTGTTAATTTGAGGTGTAGCTGGTTTGGAGATACACAAGGAAATAAATCTGCTGCACGTTCATCTTTCACCTCGGGGGGCTTTTTTTTACGGCTTCGGAAACCGTGTCCGCAATCACAACAGCCATCAAGATGCTCCCACCACCCCCACCTCTGTCATATCCTTCATCCCGTGCTTTACACGACGTCTATGATATGCCACTTTTTTATCCATATGGAGGACAAAGCAATTAAATCCGACGCCCGGATTAAAGTTTTATCAGTACCGGGGCTCGTATTGGTGATATGCAGTGCTTTATCGAGTATTGGGGGAAAAAAACTGCAATGAAATGAAAATTGTTGCTATTCGAACCAGATTTAGAGCAGGTAGGAACGAGACGCACTGGGATTCAGTGGTTAAGACATAGCTCGGTAGTTAAGGCACAGGTCTCTGGACCGGAAAGCTTGCAGGTTCACATTCCACCACAGAGCTGCTACTAGTGGGCCCTTGAGTAAGGCCCTTAACCCTTAATTGCTCAGTTGTAAGTCGCTCTGTATAAGGGCATCTGCCAACTGCTGCAAATATAACTTAATAAAATAAATATCATATATATCATTTATTTAAAATGGAGATTTCCTTTATAACACACACACACACACACACACACACACACACACACGCACAGACACACACAGACACACACACACACACACAAGGTTATAAAGTGTCAATGCAGCACCGACACCAAAGAACAAAACCCCCAGTTGTTGTACCTTCTCCCCCTCTCGTCTCGTCCTCCACCCCCGCACACGTAATTGCATAAACCTGATGGCCACTGTTTTTTTTTCTTTCTTTCCTCGTTTCTTTCTTTCTTTTCTCCCCCCCTGCGTAATAACACTTGAACAGAGGCCCTTCTGTCCCCGGGCTCACCTTTGACTGCGTTTTATTTACCTTTGTGCCACAAGGCTGAGCACACATCCATGAGAAAGTCGCCTCACGATCATCCCTTCATGCTGTGCTCACAGAGTCTCTGGGTGTTTTAGTTGTTTTTTTTTCTTTAATGCATCTTTCTTTTTTTTTTTTTTAGGATGCTTTTCTTATAAATACTCAAATACATTGACTTGAAAGAACAGCAAGCTTGACTTATTGAGTAACATTTTAGACATTTTAATAAATGTGTTTCAGCATAATAAATCTGTTTCAGCAGGGTCTGTTGTGAAGTACATACATTTGCATATTTATACTACAAGCTATACATATACATTTATTTACGCTACAACTGCTGTACATATGCTACATATTTATATTACTAACTGTACATATACATATTTCAATTTGCACATTGCTACTGTTTGCACTTCTGGTAGATGCTAAAACTGCATTTCGTATCTATCTATCTATCTATCTATCTATCTATCTATCTATCTATCTATCTATCTATCTATCTATCTATCTATCTATCTAGCTATCTAGCTAGCTAGCTAGCCGCTATCCTCAAATACTATGATCTTTAAGTAAACGTTACACGTTCATATGCATTTTTGTTTGTTTTCTTGTGTCAGGTTTCAGAGCGGTCCACACAGAAAGATTGTTGAATTAAAGTTAAATTTGTGTGTGTTTTACTGGAAAAGAATGGGCGTGTCCTATTTTTAAAATAACAAATGAAAAGGTTTTCAGGGTGTTTAATGCTGTGTCCAATTACATTTACATTTACAGCATTTAGCAGATGCCCTTATCCAGATTGACTTACAACTGAGCAATTGAGGGTTAGGGGCCTTGCTCAAGGGCCCACCAGAGGCAGCTTGGTGGTGGGATTTGAACCTGCAATCTTCCAGTCCAGCATCTTACCTACTGAGCTAAGACCTCCCTGTACATGGTGCAGGTCTTCACAAACCTATACTGTGTGTGTGTGTGTGTGTGTGTGTGTGTGTGTGTGTGTGTGTGTGTGAGAGAGAGAGATGAACTCTACTACAAGATGGCTGGGGAAATTGAACCTCGTGATCTCATGTGAGCACACTGGTTGTTTGCTATCACAATAGTGAAAAACGACTCGCATTGCGAGATGACGTTGTGTATACAGTGCACATGTGCTGCCCTTGTGAGTTACGACCTGTATGGATGGGGAGCCACGTCTCCGGTCCGTCTGCTCGAGCGAATAAGGGGGCGACGCGTTCAAACCCGGACAAGTCCGTGTGTCACCCCTGGCAGCAGGTCACTCATCCGTCTTTGGAAAAAGAAAGCCTTGAAATCCGAGTCTTTCAAAAACAAGCGTAAAACAATCACAGCAAGCCACCAAGTGTCGCTGAGCATCCAGCTCAGCCGGGGGCTGGCACCGGGCCGTCCGCAGCTGTCCAAGTCATGCCGCTTCAGTGCCAAGTCCGGTAACCCAACCTGGACACTTTTACGAGCTCAGCAACGAGCATGTGTGCATTCTTTTTTTTTCCCTTGACTGCCTCATCAGTCCATTCCTGGGGTCATCCAGCGTTTTGAAATACCCTATGTATATTGTTGTCGTCTATTTTCTGGTTTATATTGTCCTGCTCGTTTGTGTTCACACTGAATGCCTCGAATAAGCAGTTTTCCATTTCAAATCATCTGAAATTGTGTGTGTGTTTTTTTTTTTTTTTTTTGCACCCCTCAATTCTCATTGACCATTCCGTGACACTTGGCAGTATTTATTCAACTAATTGAGGTAATTATCAGGCCATTTGCGAGTCGAGGTATGAAAGATCAGGAGGAAAAAAAGAAAAAGAAAAGTGCCTACAGATAGAGAACCCAATTGAAATTGCACTTTGTCAAAATGTTTGTGCATGCCAAAATGATTTCCAAGTCAGGCAATTTGCCGTGGATTCGCTTAATTGTCTCATAGACCGATTAAAAAATCGGCTTTTAGATGATGGTCAGTAATTACAGACAAACGAATAAGCGCTTTTTAAAAATTATTTTATTTGTCTTGACTTTTAGATTAAGGTCAGACTTCATTTCCAGTCACTTCACAAGCTCGAGTCTCACTGCGTATTCGTACTTCGTGGTGTCTCGATTGGGTCAAGATTTACCTTTGACAAAATAAATAAATAAAAATGAAGTAAATGTACTGTTCTTAAATAGCTGTTTGAGTCATTAATGTCATTCTATTAATAGCTTGGTGTGCCAAGAGTAACGATAATCGAAACAATCATTTCCCGTGGCACACACACACACACACACACACACACACATTCACACACTAGGTACAATTTTTCCAAGGTGCCAATCAACCTACCGTGCATGTTTTTGGACCGGGAGGAAACCGGAGAACCCGGAGAAAAACCCCCTAAGGCACGGAGAGAACATGCAAACTCCACATGATGGAGATGTGAATCGAACCCGCAACCCTGGAGGTGTGAGGTGAACATGCTAACCGCCTAAACCACCGTGCCCCTTAGAAATTAAATAGCCATAATAAATGATAATACGTTAAATACTTATTTATTCATTTTTCTATTTAAGCTCAAGTACATGGTTTGTGGTTGATAGGTCAGTGGTTTAAGGCGCTGAGCGACTGATCGGAAGGTCAGGGGTTCAATATCACCACTTTTGGGTCCTTGAGAAAGGCCCTTAACCCTCTGCGTTCCAGGGGGGGCTGTATCATCGGTGTGCTATGCTCAGACACCAGCTTCCAAACAAACTGGGATATGTGAAGAAAGAATTTCACTGTGCTATAATGTGTATGTGATAAATAAAGGCTCTTCTATTTAATCTACGACTGCCTAAAAAGTATACAGAGGTGGTAGCTCAGTGGTTAATGCAATGCAACACTACCAAGCCGGCCTCTAGTGGGCCCTTGAGCAAGGCCCTTACCCTTCAAGTCGCTCTGGATGAGAGCGTTTACCAAATGCCATAAATGTACGCATTTTTAACCAAGGTCCGGAAAAAGGGTTGGAAATCTCCCCGTGACAAAGACAAAGAGCTAGCAATAATCATCATGGTGTTTTCTAGCGAGTCCTTGAGTGAGGCAATAAACGCGCCCCCTCCTATCCTGTTTTCCGTCTTTCTATCGCTATTCCTTAGCGACAGGGGACGAGACGTGTAATATCTGACATTTAGAGCACTGAGAATGCCTGATAGGCACTTGATTAACGCTTAATTCATGCCATTATCTCCTTCAGTGCAATTAGCTGGCTAGAAAATTGTGTGCTAAATCACAGGGGTTGGGAAACCGAGGGGCCGCGTTTGCTAACTTGCGCCCAATTCGTCGGCGCACGGAATCTGGAAAGCGCACTGCAATTCCCCCGCCCTCTCCTTCCCCGGTATACCTGCGACACCGCCGGCGTGCCGCTACGTCCGTCTGACAGATTAGCATGCTAGCGCTGTTCGCAATCAGTTCATCCAGGCCAATTTCATCTTTTCGTGCCTTCCGTGTTTCTCACCCAGCCCACCCTAACCCACCCTTCTGTGCTCTTCATGGCAGCTCTTCCCCCCAGGCCTGATCTCCAAACCTCACCAGGGACACAAAATAATTAGGGAGGGAAAATTGTGCCTGACACCATTTTTTTTTTTTTTTTTTTTTTGAAAGGCAGGCTTTCGTAATGAAAGCGGAGCAGGACTTCTTCTGTATCAGAAAAAAAGAAAGATGAGCGAATGAAGAAAAGCGAGAGCGGGAGGCTCTATGAGAAAAGGAAAAGGTTCATGCAGCTTTAGTGGCTAGTTAGAATGCCTGCAGGAGACGGCACCATCCGCAGCATGCCAAGGTTACTCCGCTGCTCACTGTGTCTAATCGGGCCACTCTAATAGGTGCGGAAAGAGAAGAAAATGGGATGATGTGCTCCGAGGGAGGGAACAGAGAAAAAAAAGAAAAAAGAAAGAAAGGTCTGCATGTTCTCTGAAAGCATCTCTCATTCGTTCTCATATTCACAAATTCTTTCCCTTCACTTCATCATGCTGCGCTTCGCCTCGAGCGCTTTCTCCGTTTCGTCCGGACGTATTCTTTTTCGGAAACTCGCGCTGCTTTCGTTAGTGTCCGACTGAACGGTGACTAAAGAACCTGAAACGAATAAATCCATTTTAGGAAGGCGGCCCAAGCAGTCGCAGAGTAAGGGAGTGAAATGTATAACAAGTTAACGGCTATATATTTGACAGACGGTCAGTGTTGGATGGATATATTGAGGAATCTGTAACTGGTGCCATCCTGACCAAGTGCAATAACATATCAAGTTAGAGCGTGAAAATCGGGGGGGGGGGGGGGGGGGGGGGGGGCTGTTAGCTCAGTGGTTTAGAATAGAATAGAATAGCCTTGCATTACAATTCTTTCTTCGCATATCCCATGGGCGCTGTATCATGGGCAAATATAGATACATATATATATATATATATAATATATATATATATATATATATATATATATATATATATATATATATATATGCAATAAATGAATATATGACTTGAATAAAAGTGCTTGAGTATCTGATTTGAACAATGCTTGGGTATTTGACTAGTTTTGATCTCAGCCTCAAAGAGACCTTAATCAACAATGCCAGCATAAAACAAAGCAGGTTAAAGTTGTAACAGCGATCTTTAAAATCGAAAAAAAAAAGCGAGATCTTTTAATTAACCAATGAAATGACAGCTTACTGGCGGAGAGGAGACAGAATGATGAAGCCAATCAGTAGATTGTCAGGACCTCAGTTTAACATCTCATCCGGTGCTTTTTGACAGCATAGATTCCCCGTCACTATACTGAGGTGCTAGGGCCCACACAGACCACAGGGTAAGCGCCCCCTGCTGATCACACTAACAGCTCTACTTGGTGGTAGCAACCATAGTATTCCCAGGTGGTCTCCCATCCAGGTACTAACCAGGCTCATCCCTACTTAGCTCCAGTGGGCAAACAGTCATGGACTAGATGGTGATATGGTTGTAAAGTGTCTGTATTAAGTAAAACCAGTAACCCAAAATGATTTCGATACAGTAATTTGCTGAAATACTTTACACCCCTAACATGGTCATTGATCTTTTGCTCAACTTCTTGCGATCAAATCCAGTTTCGAGATCGTTATTGATTAAAAAAGTTCTCGTATCCCATATGTGAAGGTAGATATGAAGACACGGCATCTCTTACAGAACCCCCCCCCACTGCACCCCTGAGACTGCTGGCATGCCGTCTTGGTCCCTCGCTGTGAGCAAATTTATGTGACACGTTCGGCACTCGGAGGCGACAATAAACGCCACACTTAGCTTAATGAGGATCAGGCGTCGCCTCCACGACTTCGCACTCTCATCTTTAGCGTCGCAATCAGCAGGGAATTTCTCCTTAAATCCCTCTTAGATTAGAAAATAAATTGACAGCCCGACTTGCATCTGGGTCATGCTTCTGCTGTCACCGAGGCTGAGACCTGCTTTCTGTGTTGTTAATTCATTTGTTATGAGCAGGGATCGTTTCAGTCGCTCGGAAGGCCCGTATTTCTCGGGCGGAGGGGGGGGGATTTCCACTCGGGCGGGCGTGGCGTTTTTTTTTTTTATTATTGATTCTCGCGGTTACATTGTTTTGGGCTGGTTTCGTCCGACGCTCTCATTACGGAGGCCATGTGCTTTTGCACTTCCATATCTGAATTCATCTCTGAATACACTCGGCGAGGTGACTGAGGGATGGGATCGAGAGATTACCGTATTGAAGCCCCCCGAAAGAGTCCTGCATTAGCACCTAAAGCGTTTTCAGATTGCCTGTCTTTAGAGATCTGCGAATTCCTATTTTGATGCCTCCGACTCGGGGCGCGCCGCTGCGAGCCTGCCAGTCATCCCGGCGGAAGCCTATCTCCGAATGTGGCCCATTCAAATGGAGTCCGATTAAACCGGTGTCACTTTGAAGTAACGGCGCAGAAGCCATCAAGCAACCCACTCAGTCATTATTTCCAGGCCTCGCTAGTATGCCGAGAATTAATATCGGTCTGGTTATGGCTCAAGAATCATTTTTAATATATCCCCGTAGTGTGCACTGACAGTTTCCCAGCCACAGTTATTAGTCTCCAGGGAGCTCGGCAGTCTGTCCTGATACCAATATCCTACAGGGAAATATTGCAAACTATATTGTTCGATGACAGATGGTCATTTCACAACCAGTCGCACTCTTTACTTTGGGATACGTCTTTGCTGTTGATGCTTTTTTTATTTTTTAATTATTATTCTAGAGTTTTTATTATGTACCGTGTTTAAATAGCCACTGCGATTATAAACATTTGGACGTTTTAAGTGGGTGTCCAATTTATAAAACTAATAGAAGGATGAGTTATGGAAAAATCCTTAATGAAAGGTGACGGTCTTAGATTATTACGATTATATGATCTTGTGCGAAGTCCACTCCAGTGTAGAACCGTGCCAAATCCGCCACCAAAGGCTATTGTATGGAAGTTTGAATTAGCCATTAGAGTGTAGTTGAGGAACTTGGCTCATCCTTTCTTTATAAGTCTAAATCAGCTTCGCAAAAGGATTTGTTTGTATTTGATTGCACATTAACTTCATTGGATAGAATAGCTTTTATTTGTCACATATACCGTACAGCACAGTGAAATTGTTTCTTCACATATTCCAGATTGTTTTTGGAAGCTGTGGTTAGCCATAATACAAAGCCCCCAGGAGCACAGAGGGTTAAGAGCCTTGCTCAAGGGCCCATGAGTGGCAGCTTGGTGATACTGGAGCCCGAACCCCCGACGCTCCTAACAGTATCCCAGAACCTTAACTACTGAGCTACACCCCTACCCATGAATCCTTGCCTTCATTATTTTGTACACTTGGGTCTACGTCTAAGATGGTTTTTACATTTAAAAAAATCATGTACCTTACCCCGGCTTCCAAAATATGGGAAGAAAGGTATAATATGGGATAATATTATATGGAATTCATATGGAATATGGAAAGAAAGAATTTCACTGTACTGTAATTTATATGTGACAAATAAAGGCTCTACTACATCATATCCACCTGGCGCTTATTTACTTTCTTATTTACTTTCTGGACCCTTTGAAACGGCACGGCGGCGACGCGGCAAATGTGTCTCACCTTTCGGAATTCATCCACTTTGGAGGGAGTTTTCAAAAATTAGCGTTTCGTTAAAACCCATTTCATCTCAAATAGACAAATGCATGTTCTCATATAAAAAATGAACATGATGGATCGAGTGCTATTTTACACAATTGATGGAAAAGAATTAAAGCCATATTGGTAGACGAGAGAAGATATTCAGCAGAAACTCCAGTTTTGGATGCAGTTTGAAAGTGTAATTTCTACTCGGATGCATAACTTTTTCCCGAATAACTTTTGTAAGAAAAGGAAAGGCCTGTTCTGTATTCGTCCTGTGCGAGTTTGGGAGACATTATTGTGGTACCCAAAGGCATATTGACTATACTTTTTTAATGCATTTTCTTCTTCTACATTTTTATATGTGTAGGGCTTTAAACCAGAGACGTTGTCTCAAAGCAGCTTTACAGAAATCAAGCGGTAATAAAAGCATGTAGAAAAATGTTTGTTCCTTATAATTGGAATTTTTGTCCTGAACTTTGTGTAAGTTTGTGTATCAGAGTATCAAAAGGTCGCTCAGCGGGTTAATGGGCTGGGCGGAATGGTCGGGGGTCCGAGGCCTGGTATTGCCAAGCTACCACCCTTGGGTCAAAGAGTGCTATATCACGGCTGCTCTGACCCCAGCTTCCAAACAAGCTATCTGGGATATTCATTCATTCATTCATCTTCTACCACTATATCTGATCTTCCCTCGGGTCACGGGGAGCCTGTGGCGTCTATGGGCATTAAGGCAGGACACACCCTGGATGGAATGCCAACCCATCACAGGGCAACAAGCTGGGATATGCGAAGAAAAAAAGAATTTCCCACAGTAATGTATGAAAAATAGAACAAAAACACATTTTCAAGAAATAAACAGGTTTAACTCAATGCATCAAATGAACACATTTGATCAGGTGCAACACTGAATACAAGGATCTTTTCTCCCCAATATCTTTTGGATTCGAGACAGTTCAAGAAGCATTAATAGGGGAGGGGCCTATACCGTATTCATGTGATACCCAGAGGGATTCAATACATTTTCTTTGTCTTCATTTGTATTTCGTTAGCATTTCTAACAAGCATCTTTGTAGAGATATGTTTCCGAGTGTATCGAAAAAGTCCGTTCAGCATCTGTTGGAGGCATTCTATACTGATGCTCGTCCGCTTGAGTGCATTTTACACGTTTACACAATCTAAAATTCACATTTTATATGTCACGTACACATACACACAGCATACAAGACACAGTGCTTAAGTCATACTGTAAATTACACACAGGTGCATAACCCAACTCCAGTGATAGGAATTAGTTTTACTATCACTCATTAAAATCTTTTGTTTTCAAACCAGGCTCGTTCCTTTCCTTTGCTTTTAATCCATTTGGTGAATATTTTAGTTTCTCACTCAACACCGTTTTCAGCCCATCAACCTGTTTCTTGTCATTACGTGGCATCTCCTGACTATCCCGCGCCTCAGGCTAGCTGGCGAAGCCAACGACGAGCGAGGCAGAAGGCAACAAGAAGTTTCGCTAACGTGGATCGTGTCAGTGGTTTAAACAGGATCAGAATCATCTTAACTCTGTTTTTTGTGTTAGATGTTAAACCTGGATATGTTCATTAGGGAACAACAATCAGTTGTGTATTAATATATCAATATGGTGTGAGGTGCAGTCATAAGTTGTTCATTCATTCATTCATCTTCTACCTCTATATCCGATATTCCCTCGGGTCACGGGGAGTCTGTGCCTATCTCAGGCGTCTATGGGCATTAAGGCAGGATACACCCTGTATGGAATGCCAACCCATCGCAGGGCACACACACACACACACACACACATTCACACACATTCATACACTAGGGACAATTTTCCAAGGTGCCAATCAACCTACCGTACATGTTTTTGGACCGGGAGGAAACCGGAGAACCTGGAGAAACTCCCCCTGAGGCCACAGGGAGAACATGCAAACTACACACACATATGGAACATAATCGAACCAGGACCCTGGCGGTGTGAGGCGAACGTGCTAACCACTAAGCCACTGTGCCCCATAGTCATAAGTTGTTATGACTGCTTATTACTTAAGTACATATCAGAACCCAAACGTCTTTAGCTTTTGTAGTCAGTACTAAGTCTATTACAACATCAGTATCTGTACTTCTATTTAAGTGAAATGTGTACTTTTGAATTCTCTACACAATTTCCCAAGATTCATAGTGAATATAGAACGAGATTGTTGTTCTTAGTCCTGCACTAGTTTGTGAGACAGTACAGTTGTACCCCGAGGTTTTTGTTCGCTATAACGCTTTAAAGGGGAGTAATATTTTGGAAAGGGAGTGTCAGCGTAAAACAATTATTGGGATTTTCAGCAATACGTGGTTCTTCTCCAAACTTTTACCACAAACTTGGAAGCAAACACTTGTACCAAATGTTTTCAGGAAAGGAATTTTTCCTTTCGCTTGAACTAGAAGATACAAACATGCTTTTCCAGCATGACAATACCCTTCTACACAAAGCCAGCTATATGAAGATATATAGTATAAATATAAACTGGAGTTGGAGACCTGAACTATAAACCCTATTGAACGCATTTACTTTACACCCTTGTGTGAGCACAAATGTCCACAAAATGTGGTAGAACATCTTCCCAAAAAATGGAGGTTATTTCAACAGCAAATGGCCACTAAATGTGGAATTTGATGTTCAAAGAGTCCATACAGTCTATGTGAAGACAAATGTTGCTCTATGAAATAGAAATAATTCTTTCAATATAGTGGACATCTGGTATCAGGGTGTCTGCTATTCACAGTCATAACATATCCGGCTGGCAATAGACAACTGGAATATTGTTTGCTTTTTTTTTGTCTTTTTGTTTGTTTTTTGTTGTTTTTTTTTTTTACTTGTTAGCAGTCAGACATAAACATGGTGAATGATTATCATAGCGTTGGCAACAACTGAATTGAATCTATCAATCATTCGATCTGTTGTTGCCAGCATGCCTTTTTGTTTGTGTGTCTCGGTGTATCCTAATGAAATTTTTGAGTAGAGGAAAAACAGATATTTTGTAATGTATATATCTTGCAGTTCTGATGATTATATATTTATATATATATATATATATATATATATATATATATATATATATATATATATATATATATACTAATGTTATTAACGCATGATGATTAACGAAGTGTGCATTACTATATGAGTGATCTGCTCCTTCATTCTGCGTTGTGTTGGCGAATGAACGAAACCCGAACAACAAAAAAAAAAAACAAATAAATAAAGAAACTTCAGTGCATCCACTTACACTTCCTAAATTTCCCATTATTACGAATACTAGCGGCGCGTTCACAACAGGTATGATCTCCTCACTATATTAGCGTATATTACCGTATGGAACTTTACGAAAGCACTTCGCATTCCCAAATCCGTATTATTTAAATAAAGCAAATTTTATCTTATGTGAATGCAATGCGCTTCCGTATAACCTAAACATATCACCAGTTTATATGGAAAAGCAACCGGAACACAATTCTTAAAGGAGCCACGTCAATTTTACAATTAATACAACCACTAAACAAGTAAGATTGAAAGTAACAGGCAATTAATATTAAAATAATAATTTCCAGAGTAAAAACGTATTAAATATGTGAAATATTTGAATCGATTGACAGTACTCTATATCATTTATGTCATTTAATAAATATATGTATATTCAGGAGGGCACGGTGGCTTAGTGGTTAGCACGTTTGCCTCAGTCGGGGTTCGCTTCCCGTCTCGGCCATGTGTGTGTGGAGTTTGTGCATGTTCTCCCTGTGCCTCAGTGGGTTTTTCTCCGGGTTCTCTGGTTTTCCCCCAGTCCAAAAACATGCTAGGGTGTGTCCTGCCTTAATGCCCATAGACGTCTGTGATAGGCACAGGCTCCCCATGACCTGAGGGAAGATCCGATATAGCAGTAGAAAATGAATGAATGAATGTATATTCAGGAACTAAATATATCTTTAAACCCACCATTATCAGACTGTACATGAATATCCATAGGTAGCGTTATCTAGCCTCAGTATAAAATACATAATTTGATTCTTTGATTCTTGCTAGTAACAATGGTCTCCCTATGGAAAGGCAAGAAAAGTTCACCTGTTGCATTTCCCTTTAGCGAAGCTTTTTGAAGATGAACTTCCCAATTTTCCCGTCGCTGCAAATTCTCCTCATATGCTTTCACTGGGTCTCGCGTGGAAATCTTGAGAGTTAACAGCTTTGTTGGGTAAGAAACGGTTGTTGTTCTGCCCAGATCCATTGGCTGCCCAGATCATTTCACTGGCATTGATGCTTTCTGAAATGAGCGTAAATGAACAAACGTGGTTTGGCTCTCGTACGGGGATTGTAAAGAATGGCACAGCATGTTCATTATAATATATATATATATGTATATATATATATACACAGAAACTTAACAAGCCTGGAACCAAAGATAACAAGGAGCTTGTTTTCACATTTTTTTCTTTACATCAGCATGCACACGGCTACCTTATTCGTGTTATCATGTTAGCCAGTGGCGTTGAATCCATTCGATTAGCATGGCGTACTTTATAATGCATAGCTTTACACGAGGTTCCGGTATTTAATTTCTTTTTTTTTTTTTTTTTTTTTTAATCCAGTTTTTTTTTTTTAATAAAAAAGGTTATAGTACAGCTAGCGACTGAGGATTTGTGAAATAATTGTATTGCAGGCAGAGTTGCTCTTCGAGGATGTTATGGGTCATTGTGGAGTTTTTCAGACAGCGCTTCACCTCCAAACCGAAAGCAAAGACCTTGAGTATATGGTTGTAAGGTTTGTGAGCATATAGAATGTGCGATATGGATATTTCTTTGGTCTTGGAGTGCTATTTTTCATTGCGAGTTTTTCAAACTAGGTATCATTGGGTATTTTTGGAACACTTACTGTAAGTTATACATGGTACCCATCTTTTGTCTTTCATATTTCATTAATAAAAAATACCACATACCATTTACAGTGAAGTTAGAATCTCTTGGAGGTAATCTTATAGGATATCTCCTTTCCTCATTGGTTCACCTGAATCTGTTAGCCGCTTTACATTTTGCACATACAACAAGTCTTTCATGGAGTTTTTTGGCCTCTTGGCTTACAAAATTTCAAGGAGCACAACACACAAGGTGTGAGGTTTATATACGAGTCTGATATATCTGATATATATATATATATATATATATATATATAGATATATATATATATATATATATATATATATATATCGGTTTCCCCGGTCCAAAAACATGCATTGATTGGCACCTTGGAACATGTGTATGAAGTGTGTGTGTGTTCCCTGCGATGAGTTGGCATTCCATCCTAGGGTGTAACCTTCCCTTAATGCCCATAGATGCCTGAGACACCCGTGTGACCCGTGGGAAGATTGGATATAGCGGAATAGGAATGAATGAATGAATGAATGAATGAATGAATGAAGGATATATGACACATATATATATATATATATATATATATATATATATATATATATATATATATATATATATATATATATAATTATGAACCTAGCATTCACTTGTCAGGTCAATTTTCTTACCAGTAATCTGTTTTTTTACTATCTTAATTCCCTTAATATAAGGACCTTCAATAAAATCATATATTTTGTGTGAATTCTAAACACACTATTAAATCATTAATCATTAAATTAAAACATTGGGTACCATCCAGGGGAAGTTCATTCGACCATTAAGTGCCTGTACAGAAGAGTCCTGACACATGTCTTCTTTTTTTACCTTAAAAAATGGTAGAACGAGTCGAGGCATCCTTGTGTGTGTGTATGTGTGTGTGTGTTTGTGTGTTGCCGAGCAGGTTTTGATGGGTGCCCTTGGAGGCAGTGGTCTGTTTTTTCGCTTTGTAGGCAAGCATTGGTGTTTTGAATGTGAAAGTGAAAGCCGGGAATGATGTGAGAGAACTTGTGATGAGAAATTGCATCCCAGACCACTCGCAGGGTTTGGATGGTTCTCAGGGAGAAGACCTGCCAGGTGTCCAATATTTAGATGATGAAGGACCACACAAGCATCTGAATTTGCCCCCCCCAGGATGGGTTCTGGCCACAGATTCCTGGTGTTGCCTGTTTACTCGAAAACAGAAGGGCTTTAAACTAGCAGGAGAAGGAAAGCGATTACTTTATTGGCTCTGGCACGACATCAAACGAGTCTGATTTCCAGCATCTTGTTCTATTTAATGCTCACGGACTTTAGGACGTCATTGACTTGCAACTGGGCGAAAAAAAATAAATGCAATTTTTTTGTTTTTGACCCGATTCTGTAGTCGAACATTTTGCTTTATTGCCGGTCTGGTATTTTATTTATTTATTTATTTAGTTCTATATTATCGCTTTCTTCAAAAAAATCCATCAGAGCCTCCGTCCAGTTGGTGCGCTCCAGTACATTAAACACCAATGACCACGATAGTTTTCCCCTCCAGCTGTTATTCACTCTGCGTTTCGGAAATCTGTGTGGCGGAATTGAAAATAAATAAATAAATAAATAAATAAATAAACGACCTGGCCATTATGATAGTTTGTTTGCCTTCACGCCACTCCGAGGCGGCTCGTTCACATTTAACAATCCATTGCCCAATGAATGGGAGAGGGGATGGAGTGGAACATTACATTTCCTCTTTTCCCTCTTCCGCATTATCAGTCCTGTTTTCCCTCGCTGATATCTAGTCTCCCTCGGACATAAGCCGGATAGTGCCGATAATGCCCGTTTTTTCTGATTTTTTTCCCCCTATGCCTTCGAGTGGGAAGGGAAGGGTGGGCAGGAGGCACCGGGAAAGCCAAGGCGAATCGTTGTTCACTTGAACTCCCTTTAAGAAGAACAGAGTGGATGTTTAGATACACAAATCAACAGGGACTGTTGGCTTTTGAATGTTTGAAGTTGAGGATGCAGAGGAGGAGGAAAAGAAGAATGAGGGTTCCTAACCCAAACACCTCTGCGGAGGGATATCAGTGATGCCTGGCATCATCTTGTATCATTAGGCCAGTTTCTATCATTTCTTTTACTGTTTGTGTTGGAGACTTCTGCCAGGAACATTTTTTCCCCCATTATTTATCTTATATACATTACAGCACAGCGAAATTCTTTCTTCACATATCCCAGGGTTAGAGTGCAGGGTCAGCCATGACACAGGGCCCCCTGGAGCACAGAGGGCCTTGCTCAAGGACCCACGAGTGGCAGCTCGAACCTCCAACCTTCTGCTCAGTAATCCAGGGCCTTAAACCACATTATGAAGGGATCTCACAAAAAAGTATTTTTTAATGGCCCCTATGATTGGAACGGCTTTCTAAGCGATGCCAGATGCATCTTTTGAAAATGTTAAAAAAGGTTAAAAATATCTTTTACTCATAGAAAATCTGTATTTAATAATAAATGTTCGTACTATTCAGTTGATTTTCAAAATGCAATCCAATCTAGCTATCGCTATGCGAGTTACATTGGTCGATAGGTATTAATGACTATGAATATGCATATGAAAAGGATCTATCTATCTATCTATCTATCTATCTATCTATCTATCTATAGCATATTTACATTTGCATTTGCAGCATTTGGCAGACGCTCTTATCCAGAGCGACTTACAATTGAGCAATTCAGGGTTAAGGGCCTTGCTCAAGGACCCACTAGTGACAGCTTAGTGGTGGTGGGGTTTGAACCCATGATCTTTCGGTCCAGAGTCCAACACCTTAACCACTGGGCTATCACCTCCCACATCACCTCTCGCATATAGTAATAATGCTTCTTTAACAGGCTCTTGAAAAGTACTTATGTATAGCATAAGAAAACACTAAACCAATCTAGTATATATATAATATACTGTATATGTTGAAAATCATCACAATAGTGCTGGTAGTAACTTCGGCCCATTAAATTTTCTGGCCCTCCCCTTCTCAAGTTAATTGCCACATGCAGGCTTTTATAAACTGGTATTAGTGTTTTAAAGCAGTTATGTGATTTCTCTGTTTTTGTTCTTTTCTACAGTGGATGGCTGCATACACCGAGCTGCGGGACATTACCTGTATGAAGAGTGCCACTCGCTAAATGGCTGCGACACTGGCAAAGCCAAGATCACCTGCGGCTATGACCTTCCTGCCAAATGTAAGTAGCATTCTGTAAACCTTATTTACTCAAGGAAGCCGCACCGCAGCTAAAGGGTTTGTTTTGCGTGGCGACGGATTTACTAAAAACACCAATTAATTAATGACTTTTCAAGCAGTAACTAGAGTTTTTTTTTTTTTGTCCTGAACATTCCGGTGATGGAATGATTTAGCGCTTGTTTGATTTATTGAGAGATGGTATGTCGGGATTGTATTGGAAAGAGGACATGGCGTGACGACAGTGTTTGGACTGGGACTGGTTTGTAGGATCCAAGACTGGGTGACTGGAAGTATTTTATAGGTGGTGTCAAATACAAACAATAATAGTTATCCACACCAGCATAAAATGATGTTATATAAGATGCACTACCTATGTTTAAATTCTGTTTTTATATATTCTATATATATATATATATATATATATATATATATATATATATATATATATATATATATATATATATCTTCCAGCCAGTTTTGGGCCGAATGGCAGAACGGATTCGATTCTCCTGCCGATTTCCCTGCTGTCGTTTTGATCTTATATTGTGAGCAACAAGAATCGAATATTGTGTAATGTTAGCAAAGAAGCCTTGAGGCACTCCAGCTAGCAGGTTTTTACAGACAAACCAGGATTGTGTGTGTGTGTGTGTGTGTGTGTGTGTGTGTGTGTCTATTGTCTTTCATTAGTCAGTATTACACACTCTGAGTGAAAGCAAGTTCCCAGGCTGGTCTCTCGAGCACATAGAAGGCTCATCTGGCCTTCCAAGCGAAAGCAGTTTTCATTTTGCTCTTCTCACCGTCATTGTTCTTCAGTTGTTGTTCTCACTGTGGGTATGAGCATTGTATATTTGTTCTCTCTCTCTCTCCCTCTCTCTCACTCTTATTATCTATCGTCTATCTATCTCTATATCTATCTATCTATCTATCTATCTATCTATCTATCTATCTATCTATCTATCTATCTATCTATCTATCTATCTATCTATCTATCTATCTATCTATCTATCTATCTATCTATCTATTCGGTTTATTCTTTGATAAATAGTACTTCCTGGCACAACCATGCTACAAATTCATTCATTCATTCATTCATCTTCTACCGCTTTAACCGATCTTCCATCGGGTCACGGGGAGTCTGTGCCTATCTTAGGCGTCTATGGGCATTAAGGCAGGATACACCCTGGATGGAATGCCAACCCATCACAGGGCACACACACACATTCACACACACATTCATACACTAGGGACAATTTTTCCAAGGTGCCAATCAACCTATCATGCATGTTTTTGGACCGGGGGGAAACCGGAGAACCCGGAGAAAAACCCCCTGAGGCACGGGGAGAACATGCAAAGAATCGAACCCGGATCCTGGCGGTGTGAGGTGAACGTGCTAACCACTACGCCACCGTGCCCCCCATGCTACAAATATCATTGTGTTTTTATTTCCTGTCTAAATGGATAAAGCACCAAAATTCATTGCTGCGGTCGGACAGATTTCTTGCAGTAGTGTAGACGTGGTGTAGTGTAGAGTCTAGTGTAGACGTTCATCCACCCTTCCATCCATCCATCCATCCATCAACTCATTGCCCAGTGAATGAGAGACCATGGAGAGGAATGGTACATTTCATTTCCTCCCATCCATATACCCATCCTTTCATCTGCCAATCTATCTATCAACCAACCAGTCCGTCAATGTTCTTACCTACCAATCCACCACTGTTCTATCCATCCATCCATCCATCTATTCATCTATCCATCATCCATCCATCTATTCTTTCATACACCAGTATATCTTTTCAAATAGCAACCATTCAATAAATCTTCTTACCTATCAACTCACCACCTTTCCATCCATCCATCCATCCATCCATCCATTCATCCCATCCACCCATACTTTCATCCACCAGTCTATCTTTTGAAATACCAACTTGTCCATCGATCTTCTTACTCACCAAAACACCACCATTTTATCATCCATCCAACCATCCATATATATATATATATATATATATATATATATATATATATATATATATATATATATATATATATATATATATATATATATATATATATATATATATATATATATATATATATATATATATACCCATCCAAACACCAACCAGTCTACTCAGCCACTTTCCCACCCACCACCCTCTTCCTCCATCCACTTATCCACCCACACATTTTTCTATGCCTTTCTTCATACGCCTGTCTGACCATTCAATCATCTGTCATTCCATCTGTTATTCCCTTCTTTCCTCTCCTGGTCATGGATCTCTTGTCACTGGATGTATTTCACACTATGAGGGTATGAATTTTTTTTCCCCCAGATGTCCGTGAAAGTGTTTTTTTTTTTTTTTTTTTTTTCAGAAATGTGCCACAGCTAATAATGTATTAATGTCCACAGGCAGAACGAGTGCAAAGGCAAAGCAACCCAGTCAAAGTTAACAAGGCTTAGTCCGTGTCTTGGCACAGAAACAAGTTAAAACAAGAGCTCTTTAAATTGAAAAATACTCTGAATTTGCAATAAAAAACAACAGCATAAAAAAACTCATAACCCAGATCTCGATGCAGGTACAATCCGGTACATTTTTCCGCCCGCCGAACACCACAGAGAATGATTTCCATCTATATTCCTGCCGCACACCGGCGAGGCAGGTTATTGTAACGCACAATACAGGCACCAAAAATGCACAAAGAAGTGCACATAGGCAAGCCGGCCTGTATCTGTTGCCATGGTTATGCAAGCTCCATGAAGCATAATAAAGCACGTGTTTATCTCGTGATGAGGTGGGTCAGATGTCTCGCCGCGAGAAAGACACGCCAGGTTCGTGTTTACATTCCGTCGACATCTGTAAACGGCACATTTTACTCGCCAGAGAGTGCCGCGTATACGAAAACATATGGTCCGTTTACCGTTTATATCCTGGCACCAAATCTAAACAGGAAACAGGCAACAGTAAAATCGCCTTATTTTCCTCCATCTTTTTTCTCTGTATCTATATCTTCTCATAACCCTATCATAATCCTAACCCCGGGATAACAATATTCCCCACCCTGTTCCCTCCTTCCCTCTTTTTTTCCCCCCTCATCCTCGGGAAAAGGCCATTATTGCGCCCTGAAATTAAATTACTTTTGCTTTAAGAGCTTCCTGACTTGCATGAAGTTATATTTGCGGAGCCCCATTGATGTTTTTCTTTTTTTTCCCTCAGAAAAGATGTATCTTCCAGGACTCTCGATGTGTCGTTTTCATCTTATTGGAAATGTAATGATCCGGAGTCGGGCCGGACTTAATTATGTTTTATGTTATAGCGATGATCGATACAAGACCATCTCCTGGGTGATGCCCTTTCTGGTGCTTCCCCTTTACAGGATGTGCCGAGAGGGTTTTTTTCTCTTCGATTAAAATGTTCTTCGTCCCGCCGAAATGAAGTTTTGGAAGCTTTCCGTCGAGAGAGTAGGACCATTTCACTCTCTCTAACTTGAAATGCAAACAAGGCCAAACAGAAGAAAGAAAAAAAAACATATCCGGAAGAATAAAACGCTTCCTCGTGTCACCGATCAAACCCGAGTCATAATGTACAATGAGATAGTATACAATCTGACCTTGTTCCATTTAAATGCATACAATCCAGACATTTCTCTCTATACACACTCTGTTTTTTTTCTTTTTGGGGTGGGGGGGAGACAAGAAAATTGGGTGCTATTAGTTTTAAGCGTCCGCTCATCCCCCCTTCCCTTCCCTTCCCTTCCCTTCCCTTCGTTTGAACCTGACCCTAAATATGTGAACCAAATGACAAACCCCAGTGAGAATACTTCACACGTGGGACACATTACTACATTTCAACCTGTTGTAATTACGCGTCAGAGCAAAGCGTCATGTCATTCACGTCATTAAATGGACCGAAAGGATCATTTTAACTGTTTCTCCATTTACAAAAAAGTGTCTAAAAAGATCTTTTTGATTGAACATCGTCATTTCACATGTATTTATTTATTTATTTATTTATATTACGGAAAAACATTTCAACAAAGATTTCCGCATGTATTGCCTGGTAAATATTTTTGGTTCATATTCAAAAAGTCCAAATGAATTATTAACGCACGCATTTGAACGGAGCCTTTTTTAAAGCTGTTGTAAAATCCCCTAAAACTGCAGGAAAACAACATGAGTGCAGATGGTGAATGATTTAATCGTCACACCGTGGACTAGTCAAACCATCGTTTATGCGATGCCTTTCATTCATATACATTTATATTTAGGAAAATAACTCTTTTTTTTTGCAATTTTGCTAGCTGCCATAAGATAAGATGAGATGAGATGAGATGAGATAAGATAAAATAAGATAAAATAAGATAAGATACGATACGAAACGATATGAAATGATACGAAACGATACGAAACTATATGATATGATATGATATGATACAATATGATACGATATGATACGATATGATATGATACAATACGAAACGTTACTATACGATATGATACGATACGATACAATACGATACAATGCGATACAATACGATACGATAAACAATACTATACGATATGATACGATACGTTACGTTTCGATACAATGCGATATGATAAACAATACTATACAATATGATATGTTACAATACAATGCGATACAAAACAATATGAAACAATACTATACGATATGATACGATACGTTACGTTTCGATACAATGCGATATGATAAACAATACTATACAATGTGATATGTTACAATACAATGCGATACGATACAATATGAAACAATACTATACGATAAGATATGATACGTTACGATACAATGCGATAGGATACGATATGAAACAATACTATATGATATAACACGAGTAAAGATTAAGTTGTGGTTATGCATGTTTTAAAGACTTATAACGGAGATAACTGTGTACTCACGCCTCAATGCATTTGTTCTGCAGTCTAAAACTTGCATAATCATATACAACATGCAACAAACACGCCACGTTTTGAGTTTTCCACGTTTTTCACTTTTTTTTCTTTTTTTTTAATAAAGATAAACCTTTATTCATCCCGCAGTGATGAAATTACGAGGTTAGATCACCCTGGATGTATAAAATAATAATAAAAAAGATTAAAAATAAAGACTGTTTAAAGGAATATTTTCTTTTTACATTGGATAAATACTAAAGTAATATAAATAAAGAGGAAAAATAAAAATGGAAAAAAAGAGAAAGCAAACATGACAAAATGAAAAAAAATAGATTACATTTTTTTTTACAATAATATAGGAAACCAGAATTAACAGTAGCATTGTGATTAAGATTGGCTGAGATAAGATTCCTATGTGATTTTTTTTATTAAACTTCCCGTTCCCACATTTTGGTCCTATTTACTCTTATTATATCCTCCATTATTTTGGTCCCACTAGATTTAGTGGAGATTTGTGTGATCCACTGTTAAATATGTGTTAGTAAAGTCAGGTACTGATGAAGGTAAAGGTGAGGAGACTCGGAGTGCAGTCACTATTCACCTTCAATAAAGCTCTATAGCAGGTCACTCATAACCCTCAATGTAAAGCATATATTCATGGCTTGGCTCACCTAATCCGTCATGTGGACAGATTTAATATGTACTTGTTTATTTGTACAGTTTGGGTGGAAAAGGTGTCCCGCTGGTGTACTGATCTGATTACAGCATCTGACTGAACTTGATTAGGATTATTGATCCCAGGAATTACCGCTTTGCACAGGCATAAATCTCTCCACGGGAAGATTTCAGCCAAATTTACCAAGAGCAAACCGGAAAGACTAAACAAGGTTAAAACCCAGACTAAATATAAACACACAAATACCACATTGTTTTTGGCGCAGCATGCTGTCTTTAATCCTATTCATTTTTATTTGTATACAGCTTTTAACAATGGACTTTGTTTCTAAGCAGCTTTACACAGTCAATGCAGTAAAGATGAAAAAGATTAATAAGTCTAACTTTGTCTTTAGGGGAAAAACAATGTGTGTCTGTATATATATATATATATATATATATATATATATATATATATATATATATATATATATATATTTGTGCGACGTTACGATGATAAACTCTGCAGATAAAGATATTTGCGGTATCGTCGAGTGTTTTCGTCGGAATGAAACAGGAGTGGAAGGAGATTTGTTTTTTGTTGAGAAAGTCAATGTGAAGTTGTGGAGAAATACAATTTGCTTATCCCGCGTGCACAGGCGAGTGATTTGGCCTCCACCGGCTCTGTGTGTTCAGCAAATATTCCTGCTCCACTTCCAGCTGCACTTTATTGACAAAAGTATGTGGACATCCGAACATTCACTTTGTCCACACTCCTATTTATTACAGTTACAGTTAACTATAACCATCCACCCATCCGTCTATCTATCTATCTATCTATCTATCTATCTATCTGTCTGCTATCTATCTATCTATCTATCTATCGCTATCTATCTATCTATCTATCTATCTATCTATCTATCTATCTATCTATCTATCTATCTATCTATCTATCTATCTATCTATCTATCTATCTATCTATCTATCTATCCATCCATCCATCCATCTATCCATGTATCTGTCTGTCTATCTATCTATCTATCTATCTATCTATCTATCTATCTATCTATCTATCTATCTATCTATATCTATCTATCTATCTATCTATATCTATCCTATCCATCCTATCTATCTATCTATTCATCCATCCATCCATCCATCTATCTATCCATGTATCTGTCTGTCCGTCTATCTATCTATCTATCTATCTATCTATCTATCTATCTATCTATCTATCTATCTATCTATCTATCTATCTATCTATCTATCCATCCATCCATCCATCCATCTATCTATCCATGTATCTGTCTGTCTGTCTGTCTGTCTATCTATCTATCTATCTATCTATCTATCTATCTATCTATCTGTCTGACTGTCTGTCTGTCTATCAATCATTCAATCAATCAATCAATCAGTCAGTCAGTCAGTCTGTCTGTCTGTCTGTCTATCTATCTATTCGGCCATCCATCCATCCATCCATCCATCCATCTATCTATATATCTATCTATCTATCTATCTATCTATCTATCTATCTATCTATCTATCTATCTATCTATCTATCTATCTATCTATCTATCTATCTATCTATCTATCTATCTATCTATCTATCTATCTATCTATCTATCTATCTATCTATCTATCTATCTATCTATCTATCTATCTATCTATCTATCTATCTATCCATCCATCCATCCAGGATACTGAATCTTCCACTCCCACTAATATAAAGCAGATCTTCATGGAGCAGGTATTGTGTGCAGTGAAGTTCCAGCATGGCAGGTTCCTGGAAAAATAAATAAATAAATACATAAATGCGTCACCGGTGCTAATGGTATGCGTAATTCATTCGCTATATCCTGGTGTCCGGTGGTGTTAACATGATGGGAAACATGTGCTGCTGAAGTGAAAGTATGGCTGCCATTTTGGATATTTATCAAACTTTATGTGTGAGACTCTGGAGAATCTCACTAAGGGCGAAAACACGGAGGATT
>JACRUU010000014.1:6263171-6268171 GCA_030449085.1 Kryptopterus vitreolus
TCGGGTAGGAATGTCTGCATTGCACCGTCCTTCCTTCCTTCCTTCCTTCCTTTCTTCCTTTCTATCTTTGTTCTTCCGAGTGTTATTTGATTACAGAAACAAGTTTGAGAAGTTTTACAAAAACACACCCGTTCTGCATTCTAATGTTATTTCTACGTCTCGCATAAAGTACAGAAAAAAATGTTCACAAGCAAATTATAGCAACTTTTTTATTTATTTATTTATTTTTGATTTTACCTTGTCATTTTTAAATGTCTTTAAGCTCAGGACAGAAGCTACAGTTACAGCATGTACAAACAAATAAACATAAACACGAAACAGTGATTTTTAATCGATGGGACTGTATATAAAGATTTAAAATTTCAGATAACAAACGTCTGAAGCGCAAAAATAAATAAATAAATATATAAATAAATGACTCAATACATGGGTAAATCTAGAATGAATTAATTTAATGAATATATAAACAAGTAAATAAACAAATTACAAAGAGTGAAAGAAAACAAAAGAGGTTTGAAGGATAATTTGTAATAAAAAAATTATTTAATCTGAAACAAGCAAACAAACACAATAAATAAATGAATGAATTAATAAGCATTCAAATGCAAAAAGGACAATATGAATTAATTAAATAAATAAAAATGTAAATACCAATGCAAAAAATAAAAACATAAAAAACAAAGAAAGAACTAAAGACGAGCAAATAAAAGAAAGAAAATAAAGACACTAAATAACAATAAAAGCTATAAAGAAAGATAGAAATGTTATAATGGCAAGAAGAAAGAATATAAATGCAAACAAAATAAGAGTAGGGCAATAGGTAACAAATAAATAAATAAATAAATAAATAAATGAGTTTGTTATTTTGGAATCTATAAGTAAGTAATCAGCATAATGAATAATACATATGCATACCAATAAACAAAAGAAAGAAAGAAAGAGAGAGAGAAAATGTCAGGTGGGCAACAAGAATGACAGGAAGAATAAAAAAGGAAGGAAGATAAAAACAAACAAATGAAAGAAAAAGAAAGAAAACCAAACAAACATTTAAACAATTAAATAAATAAATAAATGAGTTTGTTATTTTGGAATCAATAAGTAAGTAATCAGCATAATGAATAATACATATGCATACCAATAAACAAAAGAATGAAAGAAAGAAAGAAAGAAAGAAAGAAAGAAAGAAAGAAAGAGAGAAAATGTCAGGTGGGCAACAAGAATGACAGGAAGAATAAAAAAGGAAGGAAGATAAAAACAAACAAATGAAAGAAAAAGAAAGAAAAGCAAACACTTAAACAATTAAACAAATAAATAAATAAAAAAACTAGTATGTTTGTATGCCAAATAAGCAAAAAGATTACGAAAGATAAAAAGAAACAGACAAATGAATGATGGAAGGATGGATGGATAGATAGATTTTGCAGATATTCGGTATGTGGTTCTGTGTGTGATAGTTGTGTGATTATTAAAGCCTCTACACTCTGGAAGAACGAGACCTTCTCGGTTAGGCCACGCCCACTTCCGATGGAAATCCACTAAACCGAGATCAGTGTGTTTGCGATTGCACTGCTGCAACTTTCGAATTCCGTTCGCACTTTCTAGTGACCTTCACGAGCGAACTAATCTCCGCTTAGGAGGAAGTCCATCCGAACGCCTCCTAATATTAAAACCTCGGTCGTCCTCGTCTCCTTCATCCATCATTCCGTCTATATCGGGACGCTAGAGAAGAGCGATTTCTTCATCTTCGCTAGAGAGGAGTGCTCCAGTGCGGCTTCATGAATAAGACTCTCTTTCTGACGGGTTTGGAGATGATGGATGAGCGCTAGACGTCACTCTGACAGACCTGCAGCTGATGCCACATAATTACTGCATCACCGTTCGGCCGAAATGACCAAATTACACCAACCCCCCCTGATCCACCCCGATCCCTCCCCGGCCTGAGCGACAGGTCTGGCCAGGGAAAAAACACAAACATTCAAGCAGGGGTTAAAAAGCGGAAGGTTAAGTCCATAAGGAATAGCTTAAAAAATGACGTGGGGATGAGGGGGGGGGGTGTTTTTACAATTTGGTGGGAGGCTGTCTGAGAGCTAATTATGTCTAATAAGGCAGTAGAGAGGCTCTTGATTAGCGCACAGATGCTGAGGTAATTTCTGTCTGCTGATTGCTTCACATCTGGACTCTTCGTGAAATCATATGAATTCAGCACGAGACGAAAACATTCAATTATTTCAGCACCAATGCGACGCTTCTACAATTTAGTCCAGTGTTATTAATATACAGTATGTATGTGTGTGTGTGTATGTATATATATCATATATATTCATCTTCTACAGCTATATCCGATCTTCACTCGGGTCACGGGGGGTCTGTGTCTATCTCAGGTGTCCCTGGGTATTAAGGCAGGATACACCCTGGATGGAATGCCAACCCATCGCAGGGCACACACACACACACACACACACACATTCATAAACTAGGGACAATTTTCCAAGGTGCCAATCAACCTACCATGCATGTTTTTTTGGACCGGGAGGAAAACCCCCTGAGGCACGGGGAGAACACATACAAACTCCACACACACATGTCCGAGACAGGAATTGAACCTGAATGCTAACCGCTAAGGTAGCCAACACCGTTCCCATATATAAAAAAAAAAAAATAATATATATATATATATATATATATATATATATATATATATATATTATATATATATATATATATATATATATAATATATATATTGAATTAAAGAAAGAACACGGAAGCAAGCAGATAAATTAATAAAGAAGCAAATTAGCATGCAAACAAAAAACATCAGAAGTGCAAGAAAGACTGATAAGCAAACAAAAGAAAGTCTGAAGGACAATAAGCAATTAAAAATGAACCGGTGAATAAATAAATCTGGAATAAATGAATGAATAAATAAGTGCATAAAGAAGAAAATGAATAAATTAGTAAGCAATAAAACATCCGAAGTAGAAGCTGCTGGGGGAAGAAGGAAGGAAATAAATCCAACAAATGAAAGAAAGAAAGGACAGTGAATGAAACAAAGAAACAAATAATAGAAAGCAAAAAGAAAGAGACAAGAAAATGAAAGAAAGCCAAAATGCAAAAGAAACAAAAATAAAGAAAGCCAAAAAAGAAAAGGAAAGAAAGAAAGAAAAGTAAAAAGGAAGTAAATGAATAAACAAACAAATACATCAATATAAAAGAAAGACAGAAAGAAAGAAAGGAGATCAAACAAATGAAAGGAGAGTGAATGAGCAAACAAATAGAAGAGAAAGAAAGAAAAGAAAAAAAGACAATGAAAGTAAGACAATTGCAAAATGCAAAAATATCAGAAAGACAGGAAGAAAGAAGGAAAATCAAACACATGAATGAAAGTCTGAAGAACAGTGGATGGAACAATCAAACAAATCATTCTGGAGTAAACAAATATGCAATGTTCCAATCTGTATAATAGAACTGTGTTGTATTTAACGCTGAGTTTTCAGTGCTGATGAAACATTTTGGATTCGTTATCAGCAAGCAGCATATAATTAGCCGTGGTCACGGTATGGAATTATCACTGCGTCAGATTTTAGCGTAGCCGTTAATCACCGCCGTGCTATCATAGCCTCGAAAACGAGCGTGGAGAGACGAGAGGCGACTGAGGCGACTGCAGCAGCAACAAAAAAAATGTGAGAAATTGTTTGATGCAGCACCGAAGGCCACTAATGGAAATCTGGAGGAGCTCTGAAATGTAGCGGCGTCCCAGAGCGCGAGGCCGAGCGTGTCCGGAGAGGAGGAGGAGGAGGAGGTGGAGGAGGTGGTGGTGAAGGATGGGGAGGAGGGTATTAAACTGATTAAAGTCCTGGCGAGGGGTTTTGGGGGACGAGGTGATGAGATAAGGGGTAACAAAGTGCAGCAGTGTGTTTGAGACAAGGCTGAGATTTGAGTCCACTTTTCTTATCAGAGTGGACATTTCCCCGCATTCCTTACTTTGACGATTAAGGACCTGTGTAAGGCAACTATGGGAAAGGAAGGAAGGAAGGAAGGAAATAAAGAAAAGAAAGAAAGAAAGAAAGAAAGAAAGAAAGAAAGAAAGAAAGAAAGAAAGAAAGAAAGAAAGAAAGAAAGAAAGAAAGAAAAAGAAAAGCAAACAAATGAATTATAGAAAGTTTAAAGGACAGTGAAGAAAACAAAAAAAAAAATCTGGAACAAACAGAAAATAATAGAAAAGAAAAAGCAAGAAAGACAGGAAAATGAAAGATATACAAAAAGAAGATACAAGAGAATTAAAGAAACACAGAAAAAAAAAGAAAGAAAAAAGACAATAAAAAAAGAATAAAGAAAACAAAAATGAAAAACAAAGAAAAATAATAACATCGAATTAAAATTAAAATGAATAAAAATTGGTCAAATAAAACTTAAAAAAAGGAAAACTATAATAGGAAGGGAAAAAAATCTGAAATGAGCAAAGAAATAAACAAACATATAAACATGCATGCAAAGTCAAAAACAGAAAGAAAGGAAGTATGAAAGAAAGAAAGAAAGAAAGAAAGAAAGAAAGAAAGAAAGACAATCAGACGAGCAAAAATTATAAAATGGTAAGAAAGAAATATGTCAAGAAGGAAAATAAGTAAAAATACAGGCACACAAAAGAAAGAAAGGAATCGCAATAAGTAAAAATAAACAAATAAAATAATAAATGAATGAATCTGGAATACACAAGTCATGCATAATGAATAATATATAAACAAACCAACCAACAAACAAAAATAAATAAATAAATAATCAGGCAGACAACGGCATCAAGAAAGAAAATGGGAATGAAATGAAATAAAAGGATAAACAGACAAACAAGTATGTAAGTATGACAAATAAGAAAAAACAGTAAGAAGGTAAAAGTTTGGATAAGAAGCACATAAAAAATGCCCATTCATCTTCTACCGCTATATCCGATCTTCCCTCGTGTCACGGGGAGTCTGTGTCTATCTCAGGCGTCTATGGGCATTA
>JACRUU010000014.1:6273171-6308171 GCA_030449085.1 Kryptopterus vitreolus
ATGAATGAACGAATGAATAATAATAATAGATTTATATTGATGAATTTGACTCCGGAAATGCCTGCAAGTGTACAGAACTTAGCATAAATTTGAAAAAAAAACAAATAGTGATGGTTACCATGACAGGGTCATGGACGCCCGAGGCTCGATGATTCACGTGGGGAGTGAAGGTTGCTTCGCGTCTTTCCATCCAACAGACCTGTAGCTCAAAAAAGAAAAACAAACACACATTGTTGTTTTGACTTTATTAAAGATTTTATATTGACTGCTTATATATTTTTTTTCTGCTTTCGAACCTGAAGCTAGAAACATATGAGCTGGAAACTAAACTATGGAGCATCTCTTCTGCGAATAAACACATGATGGATGCTTATATGAAAGCGTGAAAACTCTGGTGTTTGTGGAGCAACCTCGGAAAAGCATTGTAATGGTGGGGAAGGAATGTGAGGTGATGGCTTAGCGGGTAAGGAATGAAACTATGGATGAGAAGGTAACAGGTTCAAATCCCAGCACCGCCAATGCATACAAAGCTGCCAAAGCTGGGCCCTTTAGAAAGGCCCTTAACCCTCAATTAGTCAGATGTAAGTCGCTCTGGATATAGCCGTAAGCCATAATTAATAAAGAACTGTCCAGAGTGCTATGTATATATATATATATATATATATATATATATATATATATATATATATATATATAATTTACAGAGGATCTCATATACTCTGATTGACGCTCTAAATCTTAATATGATACGCACAGGGGTTACGTTCTATGACCCCTCAAAAAGAATGGCGCTTTTGCGAGAAAGCTTTGTATATCTGGCTTTGTTCTGAGAGAAACTAAGATGCTCTGCCGCTATTGGCTGAGACTTTCGTCTTCGGGTCCTGATTGGTCGGAAAAAAAATGAGTGTGCGAGATTTTTCTAAAGACTCTACAATCGCAGGTACCATACACGTACATGTAACGAGTATGCCGTAAACTTGTCGTAAATGTTTTATTTACTACTATGAATGAATACTAAAAAAGATTTCATATAATTAATTAAATTCATTCATTGAATATAAATAAATAATAAAATAACTTTTTGAATGCCGTTTATTCGTTTCGGAAACTTTCGAAAACTTTTCGAAAGCTTCTCTCGTGGACTGTCAGATTTTTGCGCGAGTTTCCCGTAGTTCGGTACCAAGCGGAAAAAGTCGTGAAAAACTATCGAGGCCGCGAGTGCCGAGGGTGCACTGTACACACGGAATTCTTAAGTGTTTCTTGGTCACGTCGAACATCTTGATCAAAGTCTGGCATTGCTTCTTTGCAAGGATTTAGACAGCTATATGGAAACTATTTTTGAGTTCCTCCCTCCCTTCCCACACACACACACACACACACACACACACATGCACCACAATCTTTTACAGGCGTCTGGCCAAGCCGAGGTTAAAAGGTGAATTCCACGTTGTTACAGTCAAATATATCTACGCTTTTCTTAAAGTAGAGGTGTCAAACGACATTCTGGTCAAAAAGCACAAAAACTAAAAATCCCCCGGAACGGTTCGGTCATCTCAGCCGTATAAACATACTTAATGGAATCTATTTTCACACGTCTGGGCTGTACTGTACGTTTTTCGCTTGTGTACCAAGGAATTTCTACGCAAAAAAAGAAGAAGAGTCAAATGCAACCCAATAAAGAAATGAAGCAAAAGTGTGCATTGGAGTATAAGAGAGAGAGAGAGAGAGAGCTGCAGGCAGATGGAAGAAGGAGAGTCACTCTTTGAAAAGAGAGAAAGAGAGAGAAAGAGAGAGAGAGAGGAGCGAGTGAGGCTGTGTGTTCATTAAGGTCGGAGAAGATGAAAGGCAGGAGAGGTCATGCTTTCGACACGTCGCCGTGGTGGATGTACTCAAAGCCGAGCCTGGAAAGCGCTTCGTTATTGAGCGATGCTACCATCACCTCATTGTTTACTGAGCAGAAAGAAAGATAGCTAGAGACAGAGAGAGAGAGAGAGAGAGAGAGAGAGAAAGAAGAAGTGCCACCTATGATCAAAAGCAGGTGTGTGTATTTGTGTGTATGAGATGGAAGCCTGTTTTCCTGCAGGTCACGGTGGTCCCTAATGATGCACAAATACGGTTGCGGAAAAACACACACACACACACACACAACACACACACACACACACACACACACACACACACACACACACTGTCTATGAGCTACCTGTTCGGGTAAACCTCTTTAAATCCGGAAAAGAATTATTCCGCAGTTATATTTACTGGAAAAAATAAAAAATAAAAAGTGTCTGCTCCCGGCCAGCCCGGGGGGTTCGAATGTACTTCATCTTGGCCACTTCCCCTATGGCCTCGGGCGAGGCCGGCCCTTAACCCCGCAGCACTTGCCCCAGAAAAAGGGCACGGGGGCTCCTCGCTGGCATCTGCGGTGCTTTAACAAAAGGCCACGCGACTCCAAAACGCATTGTTGTGCTTGTTGAACGCTTTGGGATGTTGTTGGACGCTGGAATCGTCCTTCTGCCACGCAGTTATTAATGGGGTGTAGATGGAGAAGGACGGTGAAGGAGTGCGAAGGCGGCCAGACTTGAGTTGAGCGATCCGGCGAGAGCGCTAAATGCCAGCACCATGTTAGAGGAATCGCTTCCGGCAGAAGGGAAAAAAAAACGCATCAAGTCGGCGGAAAAAGCACGTCTCCGATCTGTCATCCGAGCTCTCCGGCCGTGGATAATGTAATTCTTAATGTGCTCTCTAGCATGGAGTCTGACAATAGATGGGCAAAGAGAGAGAGAGAGAGAGAGAGAGAGAGACAGAGTGAGCAAACGAACGAGTGAATCCCAAGGCCTAGCCTGGTATCCCTCCGCACGCCGCCCTCCCCCACCCACCACTTCCTTCTTATTTGACATTCTCTGACATTTCCAAAAGATAGCTTATTAAGGCGGTAAATTGATTCGATTCTTCCTTGTTTGTATTTAGACGCCCGTCTGTAATCAAGGCTTTAGAATGTAGAAAAGACCTCAATATTGGGACGTATTGCCCACGGAGGACTTTTTTCTTTTCCTTACGTATTTGTGCTGGGAAACCATTTTTATATCGGCCGAGCAACCTGCAATGGAATCCTCCTGTTTGCATTGGATTCATTTGTATTTCATTAATAATAGATGTGTTGTCATTTTTATTCTCTAGAAAGTGACCAGTATTTTACATTTCGATTTCATGTCGACAAATTGTTTTATACAATAGTTGTTTTTAGTTATTTGTATCGTAATTAAAATTTATATATATATATATATATATATATATATATATATATATATATATATATATATATAATAGGGGGGGGCACGGTGGCTTAGTGGGTTAGCACGTTCGCCTCACACCGCCAGGGTCTGGGTTCGATTCCCGTCTCGGTCATGTGTGTGTGGAGTTTATGCATGTTCCTCCCCGTGCCTCAGGGGTTTTTTTCTCCGGGTTCTCCGGTTTCCCCCCGGTCCAAAAAACATGCACGGTAGGTTTGATTGGCACCTTGGAAAAATTAGTCCCTAGTGTATGAATGTGTGTGTATGAATTTGAGTGTGTGTCCTGCGATGGGTTGGCATTCCATCCAGGGTGTATCCTGCCTTAATGCCCATAGACGCCTGAGATAGGCACAGACTCCCCGTGACCCGAGGGAAGATCGGATAAAGGGTGATGAAGGTCGGATAAAGCGGTAGAAGATGAATGAATGAATGAATGAATATATATATATATATATATATATATATATATATATATATATATATATATATATATATATATATATATATATATATATATATATATATAGTGAGAGCTCCTCACTATATAAGCGTATATTACCGTATGGAATCTTAATCAAGCGCATCGCATTCCCAAATTCCCAAACGGAATAAAGTATCTTTTGTGAATGCAATGCGCTTTCATATAACCTAAACGTATCACCAATTTATATGGAAAAGCAACCGGAACACAATTCTTGAAGGAGCCACGTCCCATATTTTACACTTAAAACCAACACTAAACACACTAAAATTCAAATGAACATGAAATTAACACTAAAAAAAACTAAACGAATAATTTCCAGAGTAAAATAAACATTAAATGCGCAATAATTTTATTAAAGGGAGAGATTTTGGAGAGATGATTATATATAATTATAACATCTTTTACAGTTAGTTGGAGTATTAGAGACATGAAAATTATTCATTTATGATGCGTTGAATATTTCCGATTAATGTGCGATTAATTAAGTTAACTCATGGCAATCGTGCGATTAATCATGATTAAATATTTTAATCGAATGACAGAATATATATATATATATATATATATATATATAATATTATATATATATATATATATATATATAATTTTTTTAATGATAAATTACTAGCATTGGCACTTCTACTGTTTCAACCGATCCTGTACAATTATCTCAATAAACAAATATTTTAATGCTTCTGCAAATGGCCATCCAATTTAAACGTAAAAAAGAAAGAATGAAAAAGAAATATTGAGATTATTCTTTTTAAATAATGCATTTTCTGGTCCCAATGATTCAATTCCTTTGCTCTCTTTGATTTCCTTTTCTGTCTTTCTGTCCATATCTCACGTTGATATTCAGTCTGAGAAATGAGAGTGTGAAATAAAAAGAAGTCGACATGCTCCATTAGCCAACATGAACATTTCTCTTCTATTTAGGCTTCTTTATAGGAGGAGGAAGATGGCGGCACTAACACGATCCGGCGCTACGGGGCGGCGAGATCCGAAAATAAAGAGCGTCACTTTGTACAAACCATGATATATTCATTCATTCATTCATTCATTCATATTCTTCTTCTTTATCCGATCTTCCCTCGGGTCACGGGGAGTCTGTGCCTATCTCAGGCGTCTATGGGCATTATGGATTAAGGCAGGATACACCCTGGATGGAATGTCAACCCATCGCAGGGCACACAAACACACACACACACACACACACACACACACACACACACACACACATTCATACACTAGGGACAATTTTCCAAGGTGCCAATCAACCTACTGTGCATGTTTTTGGACCGGTGGAGGAAACCGGAGAACCCGGAGAGTCACGGGGAGAACATGCAAACTACACACACACATGGCCGAGACGGAAATCGAACCCGGACCCTGACGGTGTGAAACGTACGTGCTAACCAGTAAGCTATCGTGCCCCACCCTGATTATTATTATTATTATCAGGAAGGAAAAAAAGTGCAATTTTAATGAGCTTTCTCATCGCTGAGACGTGCTAGCATTATTATTATTCTTGCTCCAGACATTAATTTGTGGCGCGAGAATCGACGTTCCCAAAGTGACTTTCAGGCTCGATGGGTGCAAAAATGAATCAATTTGAATCGACTCCACCTCGCGTTCGGCACCTTCATGTCCCCAAATGGCGTTTTCATGGAATCGAAGACGCGAAAGGGATTTTGCGATTTGTTAAAGATGCACGTTTGGTTATTAGTATAACTGTGTGTGTGTGTGTGTGTGTGTTTGTGTGTATATGTGTGTGTGTGTGTGTTTTTACGCGTTCGTACGCGACTCGATCATGCGTTTCTGTTCCTGCTGTTCCGTATAGCGTGCTGTGCATGCATTAGTACCGTCCTGTGTTTACATTATGCTGCATTTGTCCTTTTTTATCAGAAGCGGGAACGTTGACCTTGTATTTGCTTGTGGTCTTAAATCTCATCGTCCTGTTTATCTCGATGGTTCACTACACAGTTATTCCGGGTACAGCGATGTCGGCATAACGATCGTTTACGTTCCCGCTGATGGATATCCGCGCGCCATAATAAGCTGACCAGGACACAAAGGTATTATAACAGGTTATTAATTGGTCAGCGAGTAAATCAATGCGGCACGGCTTCACCCGCGTGATCCTTCTTCACCCTCGTTAATTACACAGTTTGGGCACCGGGGGACGCAATTTACTCTGTTGCCTAATGCATTTTTTACTCATCGCTGAAAAGTGCATCATGTAAACCCTTTCAATCTTTCTTTCTTTCTTTCTTTCTTTCTTTCATTGTTTATTTCTTGCTTACTTTCTTTTTTTTACTTTCTCTCTTCCTTCACTTCTTTCCTTCTGCCTTCCTTTCTTTCTTTCTTTCTTTCTTTCTTTCCTCCTTTCTTTCTATTTTCTAATGTCATTTCTTCCTTTCTTTCCTTCTTCCTTCCTTCCTATCTTTCTTGCTTACTTTCTTTTTTTACGTTCTCTCTTCCTTCATTTTTTCCTTCTTCCTTCCTTCCTTTCTTTGTTTGTTTGTATGTTTGTTTGTGTCTTTCTTTCTTTCTTTCCTCCTTTCTTTTTTCTCTTGGCAGTTCTTTCTTTCCTTCGTCCTTCCTTCCTTCCTCCCTTTCTTTGTTTGTTTGTTTGTTTGTTTCCTTCTTCATTTCTTTCTTACTTCATTTCTTTCCGTCCTCTTTTTGTTTCTTTGTTTGTTTGCTTCTTTCTTTCTTTCTTTTGCTTGGCATTTCATCTTTCTCCCTTCCTTTTCTTTCTTTCTTTTATCTTTCTTTCTTTCTTTCTTTCTTTCTTTCTTTCTTTCTTTCTTTCTTTCTTTCTTTCTTTACTTCCTTTCTTTCTCTTTTCTCTTGCCATTTCTTTCTTTCTTCCTTCCTTTCTTTACGTCCTCTTTTTCTTTCTTTCTTTTATCTTTCTTTCTTTCTCTTTTCTCTTGACATTTCTTTCTTTCTTGCTTCCTTTCTTTCCATCCTCTTACTCTTTTAACTGAAATCCTCCTGACACTTCCAGTGATCTCTTCATTCAGTACATAAAGGGAAGTATTAGCGTTAGAACCTGTGATCAGTAACTCGGTGATTAGTGAGTTATTAACGTCGCCGCTTTTCTCGTTTTTTTGTATCTCGCCGAGTTCCGCGAGGTCTCAGTGTTCCGCGAGGTCTCGGTGTTCCGCGAGATTTCAGTGTTCCGCGAGATCTCAGTGTTCCGCGAGATCTCAGTGTTCCGCGAGGTCTCAGTGTTCCGCGAGGTCTCAGTGTTCCGCGAGGTCTCAGTGTTCCGCGAGGTCTCAGTGTTCCGCGAGGTCTCAGTGTTCCGCGAGGTCTCAGTGTTCCGCGAGATCTCAGTGTTCCGCGAGATCTCAGTGTTCCGCGAGATCTCAGTGTTCCGCGAGGTCTCAGAGTTCCGCGAGGTCTCAGTGTTCCGCCAGATCTCAGTGTTCCGCGAGATCTCAGTGTTCCGCGAGGTCTCAGAGTTCCGCGAGGTCTCAGTGTTCCTGAAACGAACGTTATCTGCAGAACCACCTTTAACTTTCCACCTCTTTGTGTTTGATGAATGTCTGTTCTCAGACCCTCACAGTGCCGACCCTACGCCCAGCTTCCTGTTTACTGTTTGTTTTCATCCCTACAGCGTGTACGCATGCCCTCGTTTCAACTTTGTTTACACATTGTTTTGGTTCTCCTGCGACATTGAACATATTGGTAGAGTTGTTTTTTTCCCCTCCTTCCCCCAAAAGAGCATCTGCTTCACGTGGCGTACCTCACGCTCCGCCATGTGACACTCGAGCTGAGACTGGAGTATCGCCGAAGGTTCCTCACGCTGCGTCGAGGATCCAGATGCTGGCGAACGCCGTGTTCACGTCTCGCGCTCGCTGCAAAGCCGACGAGGAAGAGTGCTCGTGCAAATTGTGCCCTGCGAGGGAGCCGCGGGAAAAAAAAACCCCGTAACGCACGCAGATGTTTGTCAGCTTTCCGAGAGCTAATACTAAACGCCGTGGCTTCCACCGGGCGGCTGATGGCACGTCTCCGGCAGAGCTGTTTCTCCTCGCGCTCTCGACTGCGACGCGACTTGGCCGTCGCCCAGTGATGCGTGTTTACAGTACAGCTGTGTGATGACAGGTTTGGGCCAAAACACGAGCATTTGTGGAAGGTTGGATGTAATTACTGCACCTCCTACACTGTCAATTAACTCCAGTGAATCACAAGCCTGATGTCTGCGCTCTGTTTACTGCCATGTCTCGTGTTGCTATAGTAGGAGCTGTAAAGCTATTTGGGGTTCAAACCCCAAGCTGCCACGATTGGGGCCCCTGAGCAAGGCCCTTAACCCTCAGTGCTTCTGCGGGTTCTGTATCATGGCTGACCCTGCGCTCGGACCGCAGATACCAAACATCACTGCTGTATTCATTGAAAGAATTTCAGGAAGGAAGGTGCTGTTTTTCTTTCTTTCTTTCTTTCTTTTTTTCTTCATTTCTTAATTTTCCGTTTCTTTCTTTATCTCTCTCTCTCTCTTTATATCTTTCTGTCTTTCTTTCTTTCTTTTTTAATTTTTCATTTCTTTATTTTCACTCTGTTTCTTAATTTCTTTTCCATTTCTTTCCTCCTTCCTTCCTTTCATGTTTTCTTTCTTCCTTTCTTTTTTAATTTTCTATTTCTTTCTTTCTTTTTTAATTTTCCATTTCTTTCTTTTTTTCTTTCTTTTTTTCTCTTTTTCTTTTTCTTTCTCATTTCTTTCTTTCTTCCTTCATTCCTTCCTTTTTTCTTTCTTTCTTTTCCATTTCTTTCTCTTTTTCTAGTCCATTTCTTTTCCATTTCTTTCTTTCTTTCTTTCTTTCTTCCTTCTTTTCTTTCTTTCTTTCTTTCCTTTCTTTCTTTCTTTCTTTCTTTCTTTCTTTCTTCTTTTCTTTATTTCTTTTTCTTTCTTTCTTTTCTTTCTTTCTTTCTTTCTTTCTTTCTTCCTTCCTTTCTTTTAAGTTGCTATTTTTAAGAAATCTTTGCTGCCCCCCCCAGAAACTAAAAATACGAGCTGTATTCGAAGTGAAATATTAAAAGTCAATAATTATTAATATTAGCATATTGAACTTTTTGACACGTTTTTGACAGACTAATCATTGAAGCGTTTGTCGGCGATTCTAGCAAAGTGCTTCTTATCTTTCATTTGTGGATATTAAACAAAAAATAATACGTCTGCTAATGTTGTTTTAAGTACATTATGCATTATTCATGGGCAAATTTAAATACATTAGAATTTTTATCCACTGTCTTACTGTACGTTGGGTTTTTTTGGCGTATCCTATTAACTTTATTTGCCTTTCTCGCCTTTTCATCAAGCAAAAAAACCCCGAGTGCGGCGTTTTTCTTTTGCGCTCTTTTACGCACGCCATATTCGCATGTGGCAGCGATTCTGTTCCTCTGGCATTAACCGTTAACTAAATGCCTGCCATAATGGTCTTTTTTTTTCCTGGCTCATTAGAAGAGCAGCTCATGTCTTGGTGAAAAGTCAGCGTGAAAGGCTGTGGCCGTGCAGCCATGTTGGCCCCGGGTGCCGTTCCTCTAGGGCTGAAATGATGTGAGTGAGCCAGGGAAATAATGAATGCTTTCGCACTTTACCTTGAAAACTCACTGAACAGCCCTCGCACCAATTAAGGGCTTGTTTTTCACTGGAGTGGCCATTATCAAACCTGACCTTCCAATTATTTTACTGAATTCACTTCCCCTTGCCTAACCTTGCCGTGGCCCCAGCCCGAGAAGGCAGCGATAAAGATGGCCCTAGAATGGGTAATGGGGCTCCGGAGCCGGATATCACATCTGTGAGTCTGGAGACACATCCCTGATCCACAAGAGCCGATCTCTTTCCCTCTCTCTCTCTTTTTTTCTTGCTTTTTTTGTGTTTCCTCTGTCTGTTTCCTTCTCACCTCATCTCTCTTTTACTTTCTTCACTCGGGCTTTAATGACTCGCCTCTCCACGGACATGTCTTTTTCGCCGTCTTACCATCCGGTCTTTTGTTTCTAGTGTTGATGCGAGTGTTTTTCCGGCCCAGTGTTTCTTTATTTTGCCTTTTTTTTGCCGCTTCTGTCCAAAACTGCTCTAGATAAGTTCATTTACGAAGGGAAGACGTAGGGAAGGACAATCTTTCAGCCTAAGACAAACTGAATTTTATTATCTTTAATTTTAACGCACAATTCCATGTCAAGGGGCACGGTGGCTTAGTGGTTAGCACGTTCGCCTCACACCGCCAGGGTCCGGGTTAAATTCCCGTATCAGCCATGTGTGTGTGGAGTTTGCATGTTCTCCCCGTGCCCCAGGGGGTTTTTTCTCCGGGTTCTCCGGTTTCCTCCGCAGTCCAAAAACATGCACGGTAGGTTGATTGGCACCTTGGAAAATTGTCCCTAGTGTATGAATGTGTGTGTGAATGTGAGAGTGTGTGCCCTGCGATGGGTTGGCATTCCATTCAGGGTGTATCCTGCCTTAATGCCCATAGACACCTGATAGACACAGACTCCCCGTGACCCGAGGGAAGATCGGATAAAGCGGTAGAAGATGAATGAATGAATTCCATGTCACACAAGCTTGGCTTTGCACAACTTGCAGGTTACAATCTTCTTTGTTGTGTTTAATACAGAATGTTCTCATTCCTTTGGGTGGATTGGCATGGGACACACTTTTCCTGCTGCTGGTTTCTTTCTTTCTCTCTACCCTTCTTTCTCTTCCTCACTTTTTTCCTTCTTTCTTTCTTTCTTTCTTTCTTTCTTTCTTTCTTTCTTTCTTTCTTTCTTTCTTTCTTCCTTCCTTTCTTTCGTAATTCTTTCTTTCTCACTTCCTTCATTTTTTCTTTCTTTTTCCTTATTTCTTTCTCTTTTTTTTTCTTTCTTCCTTCTTTCTTTTTTCCTTTCTTATTTCTATTTCTTTCTCTCTTTCTTTCTTTCTTCCTTCCTTTTTTCTTTATTTTTTCCTGCTTTCTTTCTTTCTTTCTTTCTTTCTTTCTTTCTTTCTTTCTGTCTCTGTCGTCTTTCTGTCTGTTCTGTCTCTGTTTGTCTCTCTGTCTGTCTGTCTGTCTCCGCTATCTCCCAAGCTGTATAATCTTTGTGTGCCATTACACTAGCAATAACTTGTGCAGCAAAAAATAATCTATAACAGTGATGTTTGTTCTACGATTTTACAACCCACTCCAAAACACTAAAATGGATATTTAAAAAAAAAATGCTTTGAGAATATGGAGGTTAAAAAAGGTGTAGTTTAAACACACGAACTAAAAAGCACCAAGCTAATGTCATTAAATCTATATTTTGACGTTTGATCTGAATAAGTATGTTTTCTCTCATTTCCCGGTTGCCACATGATTGTCAGAATACTGAATAAATGTGTGTAAAGTATTAACTTCTCAAGTCTGAGAGCATAGGACGCCACCATCTTTATGGCGCTCTATAGCGGCACCTCAGATCGCCTGTAAAACAGTAAAAGTGAACATTTTTTTCCTCTCCATTTAATTTCACTTCATTAGTCTTAGGCCCGTAACTCCAAATGGCTCCGTTTCCCATTAGCGGTTGTCTTATCCTGCGAAGACAATATTTTCAGAGCCTCGGCCATCAGAATAAATCTGGTGTAACTGTGAGTGAAAGTCATTAGAGCTAATTTATTAAAACACAATGAAAGACTAGAATAGAAGAAGAACAGAAGAGCCTTTATTTATCACATATACATTATAGCACAGTGAAATTCTTTCGTCGCATATCCCAGCTTGTTTGGAGGCTCGGATCAGACATGACACAGCGCCCCCTAGGAGCACAGAGGGATAATAGCCTTGCTCAAGGACCCAAAAGTGGCAGCTTGGCGATACCGGGACTCGAACCCCAAACCTTCTGATCAGTAACCGAGTGCTTTAAACCAATGTGCTACATCAGTGAGCGACCCTGTTAATGCAGTAGAATACATCCGACCCCCGGCGAAGTCGCAGGTACAGAGGTCACTTCCTCATTCGCTCGTGGAAGAGCAACATTCACATCTTTGTGGTGCTCTATGAACATAACCCCTGCAAATTCCGGGGGTCGACCTTCTTTCATTCTTTCTTTCTTTGTCATTTTTTATAACAGTCCTTCTAAAATATGATACCTTTTGACCTTTTGATATTTCTTTTGTTGACCAGTATTGGGTTTTCAGCAGAGGATATCTTGATGTCAGGGGCTCGGTGTATATTGTTTTCGGAGGTGACTTTGTAAGGGAAGGAGCTCCCTGACAAGCCGATGTCACCACCTCCTATATCACCCTGCTCCCTTCTAACCAACGATGACTGATCAGTAAAATACACATTGATTATGGAGCGCTTTTCTAATATGAGTACTTTACAACAAGTACTTTGTTTATCTACGTTTAGACAGTGACACCTTCTAAATAGTCCCCTTGCACCACTGTCACACTTGCTGTTTGAGGTCAGAATAGCACAAGCTCCCTAATTTTGACACATTGGCTTATGAAGTCCGGTGCTCCCTGTAACTGTGCGTTCAGCCTTGTGCTGCCACCTGTTGGCGTTTTTCCACACCACCTTGTATTTTGCTCCCTCAGACAATGCCCTTAGGAATTTATGAACCATTTTTCAGAATCTGAACGCATGTTTACTGCTGTGTTTACTTGAAGAAAGCTGTTGACCTCGATCTCGGTCGAAGCCCAAAGTATTTAAAAAGAACAGTCATTGTTAGGGCGGCTACAAAAACCTCCAGCCACAAAAGTTTCAATAGGATGATCGACTGGAGGGGTTTGTGAATGGCATCGGAGAAGGCAGTTAGTGAATAGAGTTGAAAATGCTGATTTAAAGTGCACCCCCAATCGCACCGCCGTGACACTGCGTACAGTATATATGGTAGTCTTTCGGTAACGCGGGTAAGCTTGATAGTTTTGCAAATATTTGTATTTTTTTTCCCCCCCTGAAATGAACACCAGATGCACACTGACCTGAGCGTTCCATGATTTATATTCCTCGCGTTTTTTTTCCCTCTCTCTTTTATTAAAAAGTCATGTCTCTAAAAGCTCCTCCAGCGACATTGCTGGGTCTTGTCACTTAGTCTGGCCAAGAGGCGTTTAACTTTTCACTAAAAGAAGCCTTTTGACTGACACGGTGAACCAACCACAGACTGTTGTGCTACGTGCGAAATAAAACAGACCCATGTGTTTTTTCGACAAACAGCATGGATTCATTCTGGCTCAATAGTCTTCAACCTTCCATGGACGGCTTCAAACGAAACCCTGGAATGGGTTCCAGCTTCCGAAAGCTCTCGATGCGGTGACCTTTCTCACCGTCTAGTATTTACGGCGGAGTTTTAGAGACGTTTAAAGTAAATAAAATCTACGTTTTTACGAAATTGAAGTTTTTTTTTGTTAACTTTAAAGTTATTAATTAAAGGTAGGGGAATAAATGTGTCGTGTTTTGAGAAATAATTTCAACGTTCAAGAAGAAAGTCGTACTATTTTTTGTATAGCTAAAAGTTTATCGTAACTTTTTCTTTACTCTCAAAATATGTTTGCCTTCATTTTTGTATCGCCACGACTTTATACTTATACTTTATACTATATACCTTACATTTTTTTAAACATATATATATTTTCCCATGTTTCTATAACGTATGAAATGATGTAAAACAATGTTTTTTACATATTTTTTCTGTTTTTTTTTGCCTTTTTAGTAGTAACAATGTTAAAACCTTTTGATTTAAAACATTAAACTTTCAATTAAGCCTTTGTTAATTAATAGTAGTTTCTAATGTAAAGTCAGAGGTGGTTAAAATAATTGCCTGGAAAGTCAAAGGTGTAAACGATAATATAAAATGTGTAAAAGTATTTTCTAATTCCAACCAGTTAATAGCCTATATATAAAAATAGATAAATAAATGATAAAAAAATATATATTATATATATATAATATATATATATATATATATATATATATATATTATATATATAGATATATATATATATATATAGACACACACACACACACACACACACACACACACACACACACACACACACACACACACACACACACACACACACACACACACACCCTGTGCTCTGAATCCAGCTTCCAAACCGGTTGTAAGTTTGTTGTAATGTATATGTGACAAATAAAGGTTATTGTATTGTTGTTGACATATGAGGAGTTCTTGACTATTTGAATTTTCATCTGAATTCCGTGACTGAAATAGAATAATGATTGATTGATAGAAGCGATATCTATTTGATATGTTTATGACATTGTGACATACCATAACTTTTATCTGCTACATTCCCTTTTAAATATAAAAATAACTAATAGAACTTCCAACTTCTCAGTCATGAGCATGACATAAAGCACCCGAGACCAGCTGTGTATCTCGCTGTGATTTAAGACTCGCGCTGGAAACCGATCCAGCCATGACCTCACCTCTACACACGCATATCACCTCATCTTCTGCAATTTAGGTAAAATAGCTCCACTTCTACACTCTACTACTAAATAAACCTCGCGGAACTAGACAAAGCCTTTGTACCAAAGCTAGAACATATTTTCCTATATTTTTGGTTTTTTTTCTTCTCAATTTTCAATTTTCACTGTTGCTTTGTTTACAGGTGCAATGTGATGTGTGTTATGTATAATTGAACACAGTTACACTCGGAGCATTTCTGCTTGAAATGGAAAGGGGAAAAAAAAAACTGCTCTAAATAGAAGCAGCATGTCCTTAAGCTTTGTTCTCCCGTGTGTGTGTCATTGGAAATTCACCCATTATAGGAGCTATCAGGAGCATCGTGGGACATTTTATTTGGCTCGCTTATGTTTTCTCAGCTATATATATATATATATATATATATATATATATATATATATATATATATATATACGGGGCACAGTGGCTTAGTGGTTAGCACGTTCGCCTCACACCTCCAGGATCCGGGTTCGATTCCCGTCTCGGCCATGTGTGTGTGGAGTTTGCATGTTCTCCCCGTGCCTCAGGGGGTTTTTTTTCTCCGGTTTCCAAAAACATGCACGGTAGGTTGATTGGCACCATTGGAAAATTGTCCCTAGTGTGTGAATGTGTGTGTGATTGTGAGTGTGTGTGTGCCCTGCAATGGGTTGCCATTCCATCCAGGGTGTATCCTGCCTTAATGCCCATAGACGCCTGAGATAGGCACAGACTCCCCGTGACCCGAGGGAAGATCAGATATAAGCGGTAGAAGATGAATGAATGAATATATATATATATATATATATAAACACACACACACACACACACACACACACACAGCTGATCTATCTATATATATATATATATATATATATATATATATATATATATATATATATATATATATATATATATATATATATATAAACACACTCCCCACCTCACAAACAAGTTACGTTCCAAGAGTTCATTCGTGGTGTGGATTTGTTCGTAAGTTGTTACCGACATTCGTTATTTACTATATGTGTCTCCTAACTACATTTTTAAAATGTACAAATAGCTATCCGTCTGTCTTTTCCAGCACTTTCTCTTTCCATTTTTTAAGAAATGATGTTTAAGATGTAAATGCTATATATATATATATATATATGAATATATATATATATATATATATATATATATATATATATATATATATATATATATATATATATCTATATATAGTATACTATATATAGATATATCTATATATATATATCATACACAGAGAGGGACAGACTTTTTAAATCTATACACGTACCGCTGCATTTAACTATCGACATACAGTACTGTAGAAAGATTTTATGCCTTCGTCCACGAGAAATTCACCACACACACACACACACACACACACACACTGTTCCAGGCACTAACACTGTTGCCTGACATATTGATTAATGGTCTCTGGACCGACCTGCGACATGCCTATCAGTAACAGGACACGCTAGCCGCTTAGCGAAATACCGCCATGCTAGCATTCATTTTAATACCTGTAACATTGCAAGTCCCCATTTGACTTGCACACACATCGTAGTGTTTTCTTTGATTAGAGATATTTCCATTAGATAGATTTTTTATTGCTGTCTATCTGTTATACACAGAGCAGACATTACCTTATAACCTCATGGTCCCCCAAAATCAGTCCTGACCCATTGAGTATGAAGTACTTCAAAAGAGGAAGAATAGTCTCTATTCGTCACATATACTACATATACGGAGCTCCCTGGAGCACAGAGGGTTAAGGACCTTGATCAAGGACCCAAGAGTGGCAGCTTGGTAATACCGGGGCTCAAACCCCCAGTTCGAGTTACTGGAGATTGGATCGGACGACAACGAGTCATCCTTTGCTCCCCAGGTACATCATTGATCCACACCCCTTTCTCTGGTTGAACACTGTTGGGTCCTGGATACAGACCACTGCAGACCCGCAGCACCTCGCAAGAGCTGAGGTTATGGAGCTGCTCTTTTTTCCTGCTTCTAACACTCAAAACACTCAAACTCAAAGTCGCAAGTAGAGCTGGGAGATGAATCATAATTTTCGGTTTATGGTTTATGCCGATGTTGTCCCGCATTACACTTGTGAAATACCAAGTACAACATGGCGGCATGCTCTGACGAATCCGAAGATCTCGTTTCCAAGAGGGACGTGGTTTCATCAGTCATATGGGTTTGCAACATCAGACGTTCAACAAGCAAATCCCTGCTATAAAATTTGAATGGAGGTGTAGGTGTGTGTGTGTGTGTGTGTGTGTGTGTGTGTGTGTGTGTGTGTGTGTGTGTGTCTACGGGCTAAACATGACAGCCGCAAACCCCAAAACACCAACTAAAAGCAGGTAAAAATAACGACCACAATTTCCCCCCATCTCTTGCTGCCTCCCAGGATCAGGTGCCTTGACGGCACTATGAGTCAATGGTCATAATGTTATGCCTGGATGGTGAAGCATTGCAACCCAATTTCCATTTAAGATGTCCAGATTGTTTTTAATAGATATCTAATCTACTTCCTCAGTGCAAAGTTTGTGCTTCCAATTGTGGTTGAGGACAAGGCCATGTCATTCTGTTCCCAAAGAAAGGACGAAAGCCCCTGCGATCGTACTGCATGTCTCGTAAGTCCCTGAGCGAGAGAGCTGATCAAAGATCAGTATTTGCTTTTCATCTCCTAAATAATTTGATTGCGCAAATGCCGAGCCTCTTCCTCCCGAGAGTCTCCGAGACCCTTAATACACACAGGGCCTTTAAAACCGGGCAATCTAAGGTCTGTCCTTTCCATTCCTTTGGTTCTTTTTCCTGTCCTTCGGTTCCTTTAGACCGATGAGCGATGATCGGGGGGTGCAAACGATTCCCCCGGACGTTCGCCATTATCACTTTTTAACACTTAATATGCTTGTTGACATGTTCTCGTCAAAACCCGAGTCGCACCGCAAAACAAAAACAAAAGAAGGAGCGGCAAAAAGGGGGTCGTAAATTCGGGATCGTTTCTCCTGACGCCGCCTTCGGACAAGCGCCGCTGCTGTTGTTTTTGTTTCCCTCTCTTCCTCCTTTCTCTTCCCACACTCCTCTCTGTCTTTCATGTCCCTGGGTACGCATCTTCGCTAAGATAAATAAATGATCGCATGCATTATTTACTGCACTCGTTCCACAACACAGCAGCCGGTGCACAAGGCTCATTTTCCCAGGCTGAAAAGCAAGGGGGGGCGTACAAGAGGTGGGGGGGGGGGGGGGTGATTGGTGGATATGGGGTGTGAGACTTTGGTGGAGGAAAAACACAGAGAAATCACTATCCAGAATGGAAACCTACTGGCGTACAGAAACACACACGTTTGTTTTACGGAGCCGAGGCGGCTTGAAAAGTCGTAGGCTAGCATCGGGATGTTTGGCGCCGTCAAAAAAAAATAAAATATACAAAAAAAAAACGACAACATGGCCCAGCTGAGAAGTGTCTCTGTGATAAATTATACACAAGCCCCTCGAAGTCGCAAATGAATGTGTTCCCGCAGTGATTTGCTGCATGAGGAGGGCTAAACAGATAACTATTGACGGGCCCGTAGCGTCGCGTTTCAACCGAGTTTGATGTTCTAAAATTGAAATTGCGGCAGCGTCTCACCGGGGACTTTTTTTTTTTCCTTCTCTTTTTATCTCGAGTGTCGGAGTGAGAGAGGACTCGTCTGTTGTGTTACGTTTAGCCGCAAAAAGCTTGCGTCATGTTGATTGAGTACGCTATTTAACCTACTATGGAGAGGGACTTCGGGTAGGGATGCTAATCTGCTTTCCTACGTCGCTCGTGCTCGGAAAACTTTCTCTTATTCTGTCGGATAATACGCTAGTTCCCTGTTTATCTCGGGGGTCACGTTCCAAAACCACCTGTGGATAGCGAAACAATCGACACCATCTCCAAATACTTTTATGTTTAAGCCGTAAATCATCCTCTTATACACTTGATATAACCTTTTTTTGAACATATACATTACAGCACAGTGAAATTCGCAGGGTCAGCCGTGATACAGCGCCCCCTGGAGCATAGAGGGTTAAGGCCCTTGTTTAAGGACCCTAGAGTGGCAGCTTGAAGATACCGGGACTCGAACCCCCGACCGTCCAATCAGTAACCCAATGCTTTAGACCACTGATCTATAACCCCTCCCTGTGCATATAGTGAGAAAATATCATGTTTATAATAGAGTACAATATAGTGAAACTCCATTAAAACAATGCGCTATTTGGTTTGCGGATATCGCGATATACCGGGAAAATCCACAAAAAGATCGGCGATAAACCGGGGTAGCGAAAATTTTACCGTGATATAATGTCAGCCGTTTTTACCATTTTTTTAAAAATCATTATTTTAGTAAAGCCTCAGTCAGAGATTTCGAATGCCTGCCTTTATTTATTCATGTATTTATTTATTTATTTATATATTTTTATACCCTTTATTGATCCTGTGAGGGGAAATTCTTTTTTCCATCCTCCTGTTTTGAGAGGTACCTGGATTTCAGGTTACATTTACCTTGATCTCCATTTACTGTATACATCCAAACAGAGGAGGTGTTAAGGGCCTTGCTCAGGGGCCCAGGAGTGACAACTTGGTGAGAATTTATGATTCAAAGTCCAATGTCTTAACTATGTGAAAACGTTCAAAACTTCCACTTAACATGATTAAAAAAAAAAAAATCCCAGGATCGCTGATGCACTCATTCATTCATTCATCTTCTACCGCTATATCGGATCTTCCCTCGGGTCACGGGGAGTCTGTGCCTATCTCAGGCGTCTATGGGCATTAAGGCAGGATACACCCTGGAAGAAATGCCAACCCATCGCAGGGCACACACACATTCATACACTAGAGACAATTTTCCAAGGTACCAATCAACCTACCGTGCATGTTTTTGGACCCGGAGGAAACCGGAGAACCCGGAGAAAAACCCCCTGAGGCACGGGGAGAACATGCAAACTCCACACACACATGACTGAGACGGGAGTCGAACCCGGAACATGGAGGTGTGAGGTGAACGTGCTAACCACTAAACCACCGTGCCCTTGATGCACTCAAATCATTTTTATTTATAGACAACTTTGAATTTCGGACGTTGCCTACAAACAGCTCAGGAATGTATAAGTTTGTTGCTTATTATTCTAAGTCTGTTCCTATTGAGTGAGTCCGTGGCGGCTCTTGTACCTATGAGCTGGGGTTATTTACTGGCGCTGGAGAAGTCTTATTCACCTTCACCAAAAATCAACCTCCTGAGTAAAACAGGAAACACTTCATCATTCCCAGTAAGGACACTGGTATCAACCAAAACAGCTCATTATTGACTTCTGAAGACACAGTGAATGTTCTCCTTATTAACTTGTTGAAGACGTGTATCAACCCAACCTGAAAACATTAACGTTATAGATATTCAGTAACCCGGGGCACGGTGGTTTAGTGGTTAGCACGTTCACCTCACACCTGCCAGGGTCCGGGTTCGAGTCCCGTCTCGGCCATGTGTGTGTGGAGTTTGCATGTTCTCCCCGTGCCTCAGGGGGTTTTTCTCCGGATTCTCCGGTTTCCTCCCGGTCCAAAAACATGAACATGGTAGGTTGATTGGCACCTTGGAAAATTGTCCCTAGTGTATGAATGTGTGTGTGTGTGTGTGTGTGTCCTGCGATGGAGTTGGCATTCCATCCAGGGTGTATCCTGCCTTAATGCCCTGAGATAGGCACAGGCTCCCCGTGACCCAAGGGAAGGATCGGATATAAGCGGTAGAAGATGAATGAATGAATATTCAGTAACCATTTCATCCAAATAAGAGTTACCAGGACACAACATGGATGGGAAGAAAGTCAGTTTGATGTAGAATTGAAAGAAGATCCAGGATGTAAAGGTCAGAGGTCTGGTTCTGGGATTCAGCCGTGGCATGTGGAGGTGAACTTCCATTCCGTCGGTTATTGTACCACCCAGAATGGTTTTTCGGAAGGTAGGCGGAGTAGCTTGGAAATACCTCTGAGCTTAAAAATCCATATACGTAACCTGAGCACATAACCCCGGAGTTACGGGGAGGCACCGGACTGTAGTGTTGCCCTGCCATGAACGGGTTTCATAACCTTTTAAAAAGGCTTTGCGGTTTTATTTATTTATATATATATATATATATATATATATATATATATATATATATATATATATATATATATATATATATATATATATATATTTTTTTTTTTTTTTTTTTTAACACTATAATGTCTCTGCCAAAGAAATTTGAGATCTTGATACAAAATTTCCCTTGATTAATACCTATTCAAATGTCTTTGTTTTTGTTTATTTATTTGTTTGTTTTTTCTTTTGTATTTGCATTATTATTTATTTGTTTATGTCTTTATTTTATAGTTCTTTATCTTTTTGAGTTTGCATGCTTATTTATATGTTGTTTTTACTTATTTTTTTTATTGATGTTTTAATACTTGTTGCTTTCTATCTTTTATGTTTGCATGCTTATTTATTCATTTATTTATTTTAAAAGTTTTTATATTCTTTCTTCCCTTCTTTTTTGTGTTTGTATGCTGACTTACTTATTTGTTTACTTGTTTATTTATTGATTTATGGCTTTGCATGCTTATTTTCGTTATTTGTTATGTTTTTTTAACTTCTTTCTTCTTTTCTTTTCTTTCTTTCTTTTTTTGTGTTTACATGCTTACTTATCAATTTTTTTACTTATATATTGATTGATTCTTAACTTCTTATTGCTCTTTCTTTCTTTTTATGCGTGTATGCTTATTTATGTGTTTCTTTAAAAAAAAAAAAAAAAAAAGAAAAAAAAAAAAAAAATATATATATATATATATATATATATATATATAGTTCTTTCTTTCCTTCTTCCTTTTGTGTTTGTAGGCTTATTTGTTTATTTACTTGTTTAATTATTGATTTTTGCTTATTTAGTTTACCTTCTTTCTTTCATTCTTTCCAGTTTTTTTATTGGCTGATGCTGTAATTCTTTAACTGCAAAACAGCACACTCTCTTCCCTGATTGGTTGTTTTACCACGTACATTTTTATCCACTCAGAAATAAAGAATAACGACCGATTTCGCAAAATACAGAGTAAAAAGTAAAATATTTCACTTTGACCTGTAGTGAATTCTCTCTCTCCGTCTCTAAATGGAAATACTTCAGTAAAGTACAGATAAGCCAAAAAGCTACTTCACTACAGTAACCAATTACATTTACTTCCACTACTATTCCTGATTGCGCCCCGGGTGGGAACGTTCCCCGGGGAATGCTAAAAATAACGCTATTACTGGTAATGAATTCCCTTCAGGACTTTTTCGACAAAAACCCTACACGTTTACACCATTAATAAGACCTCCACTCAATCCTGGTCATTCCGTCTTTGTTTCTCCGTCTGACCTGACAGCAAATGCTCATTAATGCTGCCTTTCTATGATCTGTTATAATGATTTATGCCCGAAACGCTGTAGTTTTCCAATATAACAAACGGGATTTCTATGCCTAGCACGCCGGTGTAATCCACCAGTAATCGATTTGTATGTAAAAAGAGAAATATGGACTCGGATCAATGGTGGAGGACCCGTCATCTCCCGGGACACCACCGGTGCAGTCATTAGAGAAGGTGGAAAATGAAAAAGCGGGATTAAAATAAATGTGTCCCGAGAGTGTCCCGGAATTGTCCCGGTTTAGTTCAACGCCGTTACGGAATTGGTGTTGAGGGACTGTTTATACAGAGTCACCTATACAGTACAGTAGTAGATAATGGATCTGGCCTTTATCTTGATCTGCATTACTGAGACACTGCAGCTCGACATCTTTCTCTGAAGATTTATATATATATATATATATATATATATATATATATATATATATATATATATATATATATATATATATATATATATATATTATATGTAAAACTCTAGATGTGTGTGGATTTAGGTGGGATGGGATAATATAAGCTGTACTGTCCCAGAATCCATCAAAACAAAACACACACATATCGATATATATATATATATATATATATATATATATATATATATATATATATATATATATATATATATATATATATTTAGTACCATGCATTTTAAGTTGCTGTAATTTGGCAAAAACAAAGTGTTTAATTTATGTGTAGATTTGCATATAAAAGAGTGCATGCAGTATGTATGAGAGCATGCAGAGGCGCATGTTGTCGAGCAGGAATTCCAGGGACATTCATACAGTCGGGTCAGAAATGCACCTGAACGACCCACAGATAAATGGACTTTCAAAAATGTTATTTCAGATGAAGCCGGTTCTATACGAGACTATATGCAACTACCAGAATCCTGTGGGAGTCGTTTACCGTTTAAGAGTGGATTCTCTTCCACTGCTGACCGAGACCCTTAACCTTCTCCTGCTTCTGCGACTTTCTGTCTGTCATTCTTCCTGCCTTCCTTTCTTCCTTTAGTGTTTATTTTCTTATTTATTTCTTATTTTTTGTATTGTTCTTCCTTTCTTGTTTGCATTCGTATTTATTTATTTAAACATTTTATTGCCATTTCTTTCTTTTTATGTTTTGTGTTTACTTGCTTAATTATAGAAAATTCATTAATTCTATTCTATTCTATTCTTCTTTTTACTAATTTTTATTTTTTTTTTTTTTTTTCTTTCTTTTTCTTTCTTTCTTTCTTTCTTTTTTCTTCCATTGGTGGTTTTTCATGCTTATTTGCTTGTTTATTTTTCTTTCTTTCTTTCAGTCTTTCTTTCTTTCTTTCTTGATGTTTTTTTGCATGCTTATTTGCTTGCTTACTTATTTATTTATTCATTAATTTGTTTGTTTGTTTATTCATTGTTTCTACTTACTTTTTTACTTTTCTTTCTTTCTTTCTTTTTCTTTCTTTCTTTCTTTCTTTCTTTCTTTCTTTCTCATGTTTTTGTGTTTGCATGCTTATTTACACTTATTTATTACTAAATTGCTTACTATCCTTCCTCTCCTTTCTTCTCCTCTTTTCTTTCTTCTTGTCTTCTTTTTTTTTTTCTTCCGTCCCATAATAAATATTCCTCATGGTTTGAAGCTAAATAAAATGTAATGGATGCGATGATCGTTATTCCCGCATGCTATCTGGTCTCGCATGACTTGGTTAAGAGTTAACTCACACAGCATGACCCCGGGTAGGTTTTGGCTTTTATCTGATTCCAGAGTGAACTGATAATTTCAGAGAAAAAAATGATACTGTACTTCTTTAACCGGTGCATGTCTTATTGACAGATTTGATTATTTTGCATATTTAATACATCCTTTATTTTACTTTAATCATTGGAAATGTGGCTTCAATCTGCAAATGGAATGTCTTGTGTACAGCTGGGTATCATCTGATGTATGATGGGATGTATCCTATTAGTCTGAAATATATGTAAAAAAAAACAAAAAAAAAATATAATATATATATAATATATAATATATATGTAATATATATATATATATATATATGTATATATATGTATATATATATATATATATATATATATATATATATATATATATATATATATTTAAACCCCTGTTTTTTAAATATATAAACTCTGTTAAAAGATGCCCCCAGTTTGCTTTGCATTGCCCCCCGAGTTGTGGGACTTTGAATGAGTTATGGCCTTGCAGTGATTTAAAAGCAGTGCTAGTCATATCATCTGGATAATGAACAGGTGTCTGTGCGTGTGTGTGTGTGTGTGTGTGTGTGTTGTGTGTGTGTGTGTGTGTGTGTGTGTGTGTGTGTGGTGTGTGAGAAGAGAAGGGGGGGGGAAACAAAAAGCAAGCGGGGTTATGAATCTGGGTTCCAGAAGGTGTGAAATCGCTCTTAGTCATAGCAAGGTTAATGTGGATTTAGTGGAAGCGTACGGTACAATCAGCCTCCCACACCTCCGCTGGAAAAACTAGCGTTAGCTATAGGCGACGCGCTATAATACGGTGCCATTAAGGCCCCGGATAGATGGCGTTCGTGTGGGCCGAGCCCGCTCGCACTCCTACACGGATCGGCGTGTGGGCTTAAAACGATGCCAGTAGTTCAAAGTCTGGGAAGCTGTCACATACCCATCTGGAAGTGATCATCTTTTTTTTTTTGCCATGCAAATCGAGATTGCTCTTTGTGTGCGAGTGCCATGGAGCGAACAATCTTTCTGTCTCTCTCTCTCTCTCTCTCTCTCTCATTCTCTGCCTACTCGTTCTTTGATGCTTTGTTTCATCCTAGCTTCAATCTGAGCCCCCATCCCCGATCGTCAAACAGCCATGGCCAGGGTTGTAAAAAAAAAAAAAAAAAAAAAAAAAAAAAGCGAGCGACATGCTTCTAGCGTACTGTCGCAAACACTCGAAATCATTTGCAAGAGGAAAAAAAACTTCCATGTATGACCTAAAACAGGTCACAAACTTCTTCCCAAGTTCCTCATCCTTCTTCCCAAGTGGACTCGCACCAGGCCATCTTCAGACACGAAGACTTATCCAATTACATCAAATCGTCCCCTCCTCTTTTTTTTTTTTTTTTTCTCGTGCCATCAGTCATGGGTTGTACAATCTCGGACGGCAGATGGAGACTGGCACGTTTGAAGCCCGTCAAAAAAAGAAAGAAAGAAAGAAAAAAAGAAAAAAAAGAATGAAATGAATATCGTCTGATGCAAGACCAGCCTTTTTTGAATGAAGAGACCGGAATTAAACCGTCTTTGAAGCTGATTAAACACATCGACACCTCTTATCTAACAAATTGCTATTTATTTATTTATTTATTTATTTTTGAACCCTTGTCTTTTGTCAAGTGTTGTTGTACGAACAAGCAAACAGTAGGTCTTGTACGGCCCCCGACTTATTATAGAGATGTATGTAACTGGAAAATAATATTGCTCAAGGGCCCACTAGCAGCAGTTTGGTTGTTGGTTTGAACCCATGCTCTTCTTGTCCAGAGGCCAACATCTTAACCACTGGGCTACCACCACCTGCCCTTGTATGGTCATGTGAATATGGTCATGTGACCTGAAGTAAGAATTTCCCCCGACTTATGAGCCGGATGACTCGAATGACAAATTTGCGAATGATGAATTAGAGAATGACATATTATCCATCTCAGATGGATGGAGGTGGTAGCTCAGTTGATTAGACATTGGGCTCTGAACCGAAAGGTCACAGGTTCAAATCCCACCACCGCCACCAAGCTGCCACTAGTGGACCCTTGAGCAAAGCCCTTAATTATCAATTGCTCATTTGTGCCCTTCCTTCCGCAATCCTAGAAAACCACTGGCTTGTGCAACCCTGAAGTTTGAGCCCTCAAGGGTCAAGAGCCCACTAGTGGCAGCTTGGCCGTGATGGGATTTGAACCGATGACCTTCCGGTTCAAAGCCCAATGCCTAAACGACTGAGTTGCCACATCCCTTCTATCTGAGATTGATAATACGTCATTCACAAATTTGTCATTCAAGTCTGATCGCTCTGACTAGTCGGGGGTTGGGGATTCTCATTACAGGTCACATGACCATACTCACATCACCATATAAGGGCCCACTAGTAGCAGCCTGGTGGTTTTGAACCTGTGACCTCCTGGTCCAGAGTCCAATTCCTTAACCATTAATCTCCCAGCTATTTTATATAAAGGTGCGGCGGGAAAACGAATAAATAAAGTCATTCCTGTGCCATCATTCCACTGTTCCACCTAAAGTGGAAATTATTCCTTAGCTTGAAGGGTGCTTTGCGTCTCTTTTTCATTTTCCATTTATTAAAAGAAGGTGGGCTCTTACATTATACATGAAACCCATTGAAGTCGGCGACGGGGTGACACACGGAGCGAAGAGTCCCGGTGTTAACCTCCTTCAACCAACGAGACCGAGCAAGAGAGAAAATCGGGGGGGTATGGGGGGTGAAAGGTGGGATATTCTGAGATTCACTCAGGATTCAACTTAAAGTGTTTCATTTAAAATGAAAGGCTTGTTGTTCGGAGGCAGGTTAGGGGTCATTCAAACATGGGCTTGGGGATCATGTTTAGTGGTGTCGTTAGGGTTTGGGTACTTCCATCTATTTAACCCTTCCGGCTGATAGGGACAATATTCAGTTATATTGTTTTCTGACAGGAGAGCTCGTCATCGCTTCATGTCCGAGACGCAGATCACGAATGATCTCATTGGAAATATCTTATCTTATTTGCTTTTGCTTTGATCTGGGACTCGCACAAACCAAATATTAAATTCCGTATTTGCTGCGGGAGATTAGTAACGCGCCATCCATGATGTACCGCAGAAACATGAGCATTTCCAAGCGATACAATATGTTTGTACGAAAATGTTTTTTTTAACGCTGAGATAATCAGGAAACAACGTGATCTAGAATGGGCTGTAACGATACGCCAGGGGGTGGCGCTCCGATTGGAAGTTGGGGGTTCCAGCTCCTGGTATTGCCAAGCTGCCACCCTTGGGTCCTTGTGCAAGGGCCTTAACCCTCTGTGCTCCAGGGGGCGCCATACCATGACCTTCAAAACAAGCTTGTATATGTGAAGAGAAAGAATTTCCCTCAATAAAGGATGTATGGGATGTTGTTCACTGGGGGACGAGTGTGGTGAAAAGGTGGAGATGGCATAAAAAGGGGAGTTACAATAAGCGAATTGCACACCGACAATGTAAACACACAAATTGGCAAGATGGATTCCGAGAGCAACAGCTACAGCAGTTGTGAGACCTCTGTTGAAGTGGAGGACTTCTCCCCAACACAATCTCCACACTTCGATGACAGTGCAGGTCCACTGCCTTTTCGGTTTGAACCTTTGGACCCTCATGTGAACGAACTAGAGCGCGAAGACGAACCGGATAGAAGTATTAAACTGCTTATTATTAGAAGCTGGAGTCAGAGCGAGGTCAGCCATTTTTATGTCGCTTCACGTAGAGGGGTCAGGGCCTTGCTCAAGAACCCAAGAGTGGCAGCTTGGCGATACTAGGACCTTCCGTTCAGTAGCCCAGCACCCCGTTTCACAGCGTTCATCGCAAAAATATTTTGCAAAAACAACACTTTTGTGTTGACCAGAGGATGAGCCATGACTCTAAACAACAACAACAACAACGAATGCTACTCTCCCCATGCATATATATATGCAAATCACGGCGCAGGGTCATTACATTATTATTAGATTATTAGATTATTAGATTAGTCGAGTGTTTTTTGCCATGTATAATGCTACATTGCTCCTGAATAATGGGAGTAAACCCAATAACGTATATGCGTAATATACAGCTAATGAGCGGCCAGATAAATCGTCTCTACGTCACATGACCACCCGAAATGACCACTATATCTGTTAACATTTGAAAAAATTGTGTTTTTGGGTTTCACGACTCTTTAAAAGGCCGCATGGGTGGTCTGCGCCGCTTAATCGCTCGGTTCCGGGTCACGGGATTTTACACTCTGCCTGACTTTCCCTCCCTGCTCGACAGTTTTATAATCCGACAGGTGTTTTGTGGCTTAATCTGTCTTTCATGTATATTAGCTTGGAACGTCTACCCAGAGACTTCGGCAGCAGCATCAGGGTCGGGTCTCGGGGATAGACAGAGCCCCCCGCGATACGTACGCCAGCTTCAACCTGGACTAGCGCTCAGCCATGAATGTGACACAAAGCACCCAACAACAGTAATTATCACCTCATTATGACCTCGCTTTCCCTTCCTACAACAATGTGCTTAACATCCCATTCCTGTTCATTTAACAGGCTGTGTCCGTATGGTCTGTTAAGCAGGATGAACGTGCCGTTTGAAACGCCCTTCCGCAGGCTGTTCGGATTACCCTGAAGCGCTCGTTACCCCTCCCTTCTCTCGCCGTTTCTCTCGCGCTTTTATGACTACTGTGTAATGCGGACAGTATGGACGCTCTGTGAGAACTTGGTTCTTGTTCTGAAGCAGAAAGAGTCTGGAAATGAAGGCAGAAAAGAAGAGCTGATGTTCTTGTCTGACCTCTCTCTCTCTCTCTCTCTCTCTATCTATCTATATGTATAATGCCTGCTCCCCTCTTCCTTCGTGAATTCGCATGACACCTTTTTGATTTTTACCACTTCGCTTTTGTCGTGTAAAGTAACGCTGCGTATGTCTGAAATGAGTGGGTTTTTTTCACGAGCAACTAATGCGGTGCTTTATTTTCATGGCCATAGGCATCACGTTTCTTATTCAACGAAACGGAGCAGCAGATATGGGTTTAAGGGCCTTTGGTCTGGAGTGTCAGATTTACTAAACCAGTCACTGATGTGGTGGTGGTAGCTCAGCGGTTAAGGCATTGCCCTCTGGACCGGAAGATCGCAGGATCAAATCTTAGCAAGTTGTCACTAGAGGGCCCTTATCAACCCTCCGTTGATAAGGGCATCTGCCAAATGCTGAAAATGTAAATGATATTGATGCTATCATGGTTTATCATGATACCTCACACATGTCTGATTTCAGTTTTTATAAAAAAAAAAAGGCAAGGCGGTTAAACTGGTAGTCTCCGACTTATGATGGATTTAAGTAACTGGAAAATATCACAAACTGAGACATGACCCGTCCTAGCCATGAGTTTTAAAGACTGGTGATCGGTATGGGGTGTTATATTGTAATTTGTTGCAATGCGTGAATGGAGTTTATGCATGTTCTCCCCATGCCTCAGGGTTTTTTTCTCCTGGTTCTCCGGTTTCCTCCCGGTCCAAAAACATGCACGGTAGGTAGGTAGGTAAAATTGTTTCTAGTGTGTGAATATGTGTGTGAATGTGAGTGTGTGTGTCCTGTGATAGGTTGGCATTCCATCCAGAGTGTATCCTGCCTTAATGCCCATAGACCATTGAGATAGGCACAGACTCCCCGTGACCCGAGGAAAGATCAGATAAAGCGGTAGAAGATGAATGAATATTTGGGTACAATTTTAGCGAACGCTCCACAAACACTACGGCTGGAAAAGTCCGGTCTATATGTATAAGAATTAAAATATTGAGAATATACAGAAAACTCCACTATATAAATGTTTTTCTTGTACTGTTTATTATCTATATTACAATCATTCTTATTTTTATTATTATTATTATTATTATTATTATTATTATTCACTTTCGGGCCGGCTATCACGAACGAAGCGAAGCAGAAATAATGAATTTGATTGAGCGCATTCATATAAGCTTGTTATTACCTTGTTAAATCGCATTCCGAATTACTGCCAGAGGTGCTGTTGTGGAAAATGAATCAACACAAGGACAATAATAGTTGCCCCTGAGCTGCACGCGTGTCTTCCACTCGGGTTTATGTAACGCTGTATAACCTGAGAAAATAACACGCTATCTGCGAGTAATGAGTATATTTACTATACGCGGTTAGATCCCGCGTGGCATTTCGCACGCCGCTTCTTCGGCCGGCTAATAGATTCGTCAGGTTTGCTGTATTCGTTCGACTGAATAAAGCCTCATAAACGCATTTTTCGTCTCGTCCAGATTGAGACAGCCAGGAAAAGCTGCCCGGGTTTTAGTAATTAATTAACCATGCGAGAGCGGAGCTCGGATGAGACGGTAAGCTTGTGCAAACAGCTGTGGCTTTTACCTGTTTGCAGAACTTCGCTGCTGAAGTGGACTCCGGCACATAATGTGGATCCCGACGTTGTAGTTGATGCAGCCAGTGTTGGGGAGTAATTAGTTACATGTTACCACGTTACATAATTTAATGACAAAATAAAAGTAACAGTAATCCATTACAGTTATTGAGGGAAAATATGTGTAAATAAATTACAGTCGAAAATATTAAAGATTACAAATTACCCAAAGTACCCTGCCCAACAACCAGGTCTTGATAGAATAATACAGGCAATATAGGGGTTTGTACAAAGAGGGATTTGGGGATAATAGGGGTGTAAAAGTACATGCCGTGATACAGGGCACTTTCCATCTTTTCCGCCGTATGTGCAGAAGAATCTGAGGGTCCTGGGGAATATTTTACGTGGCAGACAGCAAGTTTGTTTTGTCTATGCCTCGTAATTTTTCAAGGGGCCTGTGCGGATTGGGAAGGGGGGTATCTTAAGAGGTTGGGCTGTTCATCACCAGTAATCAGCAAGGCCCTTAAACATTGACTATAAGGGGTGCCTGGCTAAAATGATGAAGGGCATTTCGGAGACCTGGTGAGAGAGGGGCGATTGAAATGTTTGGTCATGTGGCCAATGATTAGCGATGTGGGATATATTAGTACAGTGCTATTCAAATTCCACCTTACCGCAAGTGACCCCCCTCCCCCACCCCCGCACGCCACCCCGCCACCAGGCCCAGGGGTTAATTGTTCGGGTCCTCCATATAGCCTAGTGTGACAGACATATCTAGAATAAAGCTACAGTATGTTGAATACGAGATGTAGTTGAGCGAGTAGTGTGAGCGCCCTCTCTGGTGAGACGTGATAACGTTTGTTCATTTCCTGTGTTTATTTCTTTCGTTGTGTTTTTCCACCCAAAAAAATAATCGGTAAATTCAGTGTATAAACATGAACCGTATTACAGCCTAAAATGTCTCGTTCAACTTGGAAACACTAACATATGCACGTGTTTACTTGTTTGTACAATAAACATGTTGTTGTTATGCACTTTTCGACTATGAATTACGAATGTAGAAAAGCCTCCTTGAGTCAAGGCACTGATTTTGTTATGCTTCAAAATAGAAAAAAAGCCCATTGTGTAATGCGCTGATGCTATGCCGTTTCAAAATACAGCGTATAAACACGTTTTAATGTAGAAAAAGCCTACATGGGTGTTTTAAGGTGCAACATATGGGCTCTTTTATTGCTGTTGTGTCATCACTCATATTGCACGCCCATAATTCTCTGGGCCCCCAGAATTTGGGCTGCTTTTCATCCACTGGCCCCCAGGACAAACTAATTGAATAGCCCTGTATTAGTAAAAGAATGTTATGGATGGAGGCAAGAAGAAATCCAAAAAGGATGTGCTGAGGGAAGACGGTTCAGAAGTCCGACCTCTTCCCATCATTCCTATGCAGATGTGTTTGACGTTCATGTAAACTAGATATTTATCCGCTCCTTTTGAAGAATCGAATCGGCTTTATTTGTCACATATACATTACAGCATAGTGAAATTGTTTCTTTGCATATCCCAGGTGGTTTGTGGTCAGAGCACAGGATCAGCCATGCTGCAGCGCCCCCTGGAGTACATAGCGTTATGGACCCAAGCATGGAGATACCGGGGCTCGAACCCCCGACCTTCTGCTCAGTAACCTAGCGCCTTAAACCGCTGAGCTACAGCAACCCCCCATCCACCCCCACCACCCCCTCCCCTGAGGCTCCCTCCACATGGTTGGGATCAGATTCCACCTGAGGTTTTGTTCCCGTTCGGTATAAATTCCCAGTATTACACCGCATTGCAGGAAAATCCCCCTCGAGAGCGGCTTTTATTTTACACAGACGCGATCATCACCTAAAGCTGTTTGTTGATTATTTTCCTATAAGAGCGCAATATTAAATCCCTAAGCAACTCCTCGACTCTCTGATTAGTTAGCGATAATATAATTCACTCAGTCGGGAGAAGTATTGAATGTAATCAGTACAAAGCTCCTTTGCTCTACAGCAATAATTGGCCTTTAAATGTGTCTTGATGCTATGGGTGTTTTGCATTCGCTTTTGTTTTTTTTTTTTTGTTATTTATTTGTTTATTTATTTATTTATTTATTTATTGTAGTAGTAATGGCTAGGAAAAGGCTGCACAGGCCTCTGGTACGATCAAGGGAAGCTGCGATTGAGCTTATTAATCAGCGGGGTAATAACAAAGCGAGAAAGAAAGACGTCAGTGCAGAGTCTCGCGACCCACAATGCTCCACTGATGTGCGGCACCGAAAAAAAAAAGAAAGAAAGAAATCTTCTTTTTTGTTGACATTATTGTAGAAATCTAGAAGTCGTTTTTTTCGCTCACTGTTGATTTGAATTTTATTTGGTTATTTCTTTATGTAATTATATTTCACTTTTCACTTTTTTTTTTTTTAAAGTAAAGACACTTTGACACTGAAGGATATTTTCCGCCACGGATTTCTCAGTAAGAGCTGTGAGTTATTTATATCCAGTCTTTCTACAAGCATCGCTAAGTTATAGCAGGAAATGTCATGAGGTCACGGTATGAAGTGAAGTGCAGTGAAAGAACCGGTGTATATCTCTATACCCAGCGGTTGCTTCCACGCCGGCAGTGGACCGGACTGAATAGTGGAGGAGTAACAGTGTGACCCTGAGACGAGTGGAATAAATAAAGGGATGAGGTTGGAAGTGTGAAAACGTTGTAATACAGCGCTTTATTGCATATTCCGTCAATCTGAAATACGTTGATCGATGGAGCTGTATTGGTTTTAGATCACACCGATTTGGGGTTTGGATTTACGGGTTTTGGTTTTGGTTACGACTCGTTTTGACACTTTCTAGAATGTTCTGATGATTACAGACATTTTTGTCCAGTGTCTAGATAAGATCAGACTCCTGGGATGTGTGGGTGAATGTGCTGTGAAAAACTATTTGCCCCCTTCCTGACTTTTTATTCTTTTGCATGTTTGTCACACAAAATGTTTCTGATCATCGAAGACATTTTAATATTAGTCAAAGATAACACAAGTAAACACAAAATGCAGTTTTTAAATGAATGTTTTTATTATTTAGTGAGAAAAAAAATCCAAACCCACATAGCCCTGAGTGAAAAAGTAATTGCCCCTGCACCTAATAACTGGTTGGGCCACCCTTAGCAGCAATAACTGCAATCAAACGTTTGCGATAACTTGCAACAAGTCTTTTACAGCGCTCTGGAGGAATTTTGGCCCGCTCATCTTTGCAGAATTGTTGTAATTCAGCTTTATTTTAGGGTTTTCTAGCATGAACCGCCGTCTTAAGGTCATGCCACAGCATCTCAATGGGATTCAGGTCAGGACTTTGACTAGGCCACTCCAAAGTCTTCATTTTGTTTTTTTTCAGCCATTCAGAGGTGGATTTGCTGGTGTGTTTTGGGTCATTGTCCTGCTGCAGCACCCAAGATCGCTTTAGCTTGAGTTGACGAACAGATGGCCGGACATTCTCCTTCAGAATTTTTTGGTAGACATTAGAATTCATGCTTGCATCTATCACAGCAAGCCTTCCAGGTCCTGAAGCAGCAAAACAACCCCAGACCATCACACTATCACCACCATATTTTACTGTTGGTATGATGTTCTTTTTATGAAATGCTGTGTTACTTTTACGCCAGATGTAACGGGACACGCACCTTCCAAAAAGTTCAACTTTTGTCTCGTCAGTCCACAAGATATTTTCCCAAAAGTCTTGGCAGTCATTGAGATGTTTTTTTAGCAAAATTAAGACGAGCCTTAATGTTCTTTTTGATTAATAGTGGTTTGCGTCTTGGAACTCTGCCATGCAGGCCGTTTTTGCCCAGTCTCTTTCTTATGGTGGAGTCGTGAACACTGACCTTAATTGAGGTAACCTGGACCTGGAAGGCTTGCTGTGATAGAAGGGGTTGCTGTGTGTTCGATGATCAGAAACATTTTGTGTGACAAACATGCAAAATAATAAAAAGTCAGGAAGGGGGCAAATAGTTTTTCACACCACTGTATGTATGTAAGCAAAAAAATAAATTAGGGCTGTCAATCGATTAAAAGATTTAATCACAATTAATCGCACGATTGCCACAATTTGACACACAATTAATCACACATTTTCATACTCTAACTGTAACTAATGTTATATAAATTTCTCTCAAAATCTGATCCCTTTAATACAATTATTGATTATTTCATATTTCTTTTACTCAGGAAATGATTCTTTTAATATTCATTTCATGTTCATTTCAATGTTTTAGTTTGTTTTAATTGTAAAATATGGGACGTGGCTCCTTTAAGAATTCTGTTCCGGTTGCTTTTCCATATTGACTTGTGATACGTTTAAGTTATACGGAAGCGCATTGCATTCACAAAAAGATAAAAATGCGCTTTATTGCGTAATACGGGATTTGGGAATGCGATGTGCTTGCGTAAGCTTCCATACGGTAATATACGCTAATATAGTGAGGAGATCATACCTGTTGTGAATGCGCTGCTAATAGGCGTAATACGGGGACATTTAGGAAGCGTGAGTGGATGCGCTGAAGTTTCTTTATTCGTTTGTTCGTTTTTTGCTGTTTGTTGTCGTTCATTCGTCACCACAACGCAGAGTGAAGGAGCAAATCACTCACATAGTAATGCACACTGCGTTACTCACGCGTTAATAACATTAGTGCCGTTAAAGTGAATAACTTTGTCAGCCCTAAAATAAATAAATGTAGTGATATCCAATAACATCCGTTAAAGCTCGTTGAAGAAAACGGCCGCTTTGTCAAATCACAAGTCAAGTAAAAAAAAAATCCAATTTGCACACTCTGTTTCCCGAATGGGACTGAAAAAGTGGAATAAATTGAGTTCAAAAGTCTCACAACATGCCTTTTACAAAATGTTTTGCAGCACTAAAGTTCCATCGACGCTTATGTTTTTTTTTCCATGTTTATTTCTTCTTTGTAGGTTCCTTTACATAAAACAGTCCGACATCTCAAATTTCAGATTAGATAATACATAGGGAAGTAGTACCACAGTGCATAAGATCTCTGGCATATTCCATCACTACCAAACAATGCACCACCAGTGCTGGGCCCTTGAGTAAGGCCCTTAAATAGCTCAGTTAATCGCTCAGAATAAGAGAGGGACGGTTAAATACCATAAATGTGAAGCAGTTCACTATAGTGCATTGAAGTTCTTTATAGCAATAAGGTTACAA
>JACRUU010000014.1:6310671-6313171 GCA_030449085.1 Kryptopterus vitreolus
GCTTGATGAAGTGATGAATAGAGAGACAGCTGGTCATATTGATGGAGGGATGATGAACATATGGAGAGATGGACAAACATGAGAGTGGACAGATATTGGGATGGATTGACAAATGGTTGGATGGATGGATGAGTGAGCGATGATGGACATATACGAATGGATGGACAAACATACAGTTGGATGTATGAATTGCTGGTCATTTCGATTGACAGATACTTAAAAAGATGGATGTATAAGATGGCTAGATATTTGTAAGCATTTGTAATCCATCGAGACAGGTGATCCATCCTGCTCCAGCCATCTTGTACATCCATCTTTCTAAATATCTGTCTGCCCATCCATCCAGCCATCTGATATTGATATCCATAGATAGATAGATGGATGGATGGAAAGGCATACAAATATTTAGATAGATGGATATACACGGTGTCTTTACGTCGTCCCGGATGAATGGATGGATGGATGGATGAATGGGCATTTATATGGCTGGATGGATGGATGGATGGATGGATGGATGGATGGATGGACAAACCGATATTTATCTAGCTGGATGTACAAGATGGTTGTATATTTGGAAGGATGGACGAATGGACATTTACAGGGCTGGATGGATGACCCGCTTGGATGGATGGATGGATGGATGGATGGGCAGACAGATATTTAGATAGATGGTTGTATAAGATAGTTGGATATTTGGAAGGATGGATGGATTGATGGATGGATGGATGGACATTTGTATGGCTGAATGGGTGGATAGGTGGATGCTTGGATGGATGGATGGTTGGATGGATGACCAGCCTGGATGGATAGATGGATGGATGGATGAATGGATGGATGGTCAGACAGATATTTAGATAGCTGGATGTATAAGATGGTTGGTTATTAGGAAAGATGGATGGATTGGCATTTATATGGCTGAATAGCTGGATGGTTGGATGCTTGGATGGATGGATTACCAGCCTGGAAGGATAGATGGATGGATAGGCTGACAGACATTTAGATAGCTTGATGTATAAGATGGCTGGATATTTGGATGGATGGACGGACATTTATATGGCTTGATATTTGCATGGATGGATGGACATTTATATGGATGGATGGGTGGAAAGATGACCTGCCTGGATGGATGGTGCAGTAAAAAAATGGGCAGCTGGACAGGCAGATGAATGGATGGTTGGTTCGGTTGGCCGGATGGACAGATGGATAACTGGGCAGATCATTAGACCAGTAGATGGACAATTCATCTGACAGAAGGTCAGATAAAGAGCCAGATAGACGCACATATATATATATATATATATATATATATATATATATATATATATATATATATATATATATATATATATATATATACATATATACATATATATATATATATATATATAAACAAATACATTACATTACTATTGAAGCGCAAGGCAAACGCCTCGCCTGAGATTGATGTATAGAACGTGACACGTCGCGGCGAGGCTCGCTCTTTGCTGTGAGGTCTGTTGTGTTTGAGTGCACTACTGGGAGAGACATTTGTCCTCTGGCTCTCGGCGTACACTGTCTTCACGTCGCACAAATATCACTTCAATCAAAAAAACACACACACACACACGACACTGCGACATATAAAAGCCCATGGCTATGAATATTTTTCCCTTCAAAGATGATGCATAAACCTGGCTGCTCGACATCCAATGTGGCCACACACACACACACAACACACACACACACACACACACACAAACACACACACACACACACACACACACACACACACACACACACACACAAGACCTTTTCATATCATTGTATATATATATATATATATATATATATATATATATATAGATATATATATATATATATATATATATATATATATATATATATATATATATATATATATAATATATATTTCAAAGAGATGTGTAGCAATGCCACCGGCTATGCTCTTGGGGCTCAACCCCCCCTCCCTCAATGTTTACGTGATGCAATTAAGACCAACCTCTCTTTGCTGTCTTCTTTTTTTTCCTCCACCTCCACCCTCCCTCTTTTTCACAGTCAGACGCACATTCACACTCTGACGCTTATACGTTTCCATCCTCCGGGAAAGGATTAGTTGTGAATACCTGTCTTTTTCTGCTGCCTGAGAACTCGCTCTAATGAGGCTGATTTAAATGCAGCTCTTAAAACCTGCTAAGCAGCAGCCGCTTATTTACGTTCCAGCCGAAGCTGCAAATCTGCATTGATCACTTTTGTGTCCTGTGCGTCGGGAACGTTCATACATGTTACAGCGTTACAGCGTTACACAGCGTTAGATATATACACACACACACACACACACATATACAGTATACACAGCTATTATATATATATATATATATATATATATATAGTATATATATATATATATATATATATATATATATATATATATATATATATATATATATATATATATATATATATATATATATAGGGGGTACGGTGGCTTAGTGGTTAGCAC
>JACRUU010000014.1:6315671-6318171 GCA_030449085.1 Kryptopterus vitreolus
AAAATATTTACAATTTATTTTCTCTTCCTGTCCAAAGATTTTTGAGTTAATAATAATCAAATACATTTTCATAAAGCATCCGTATTTATCTGTGCTCATGTTGATTAGAATATTTAAAAGTAGAAAAGTATTTATTTAAAAGTCTACAACAGATAAAAGATAGTGATAGATAGATAGAGATAGATAGATAGATAGATAGATAGATAGATAGATAGATAGATAGATAGATAGATAGATAGATAGATAGATAGATAGATAGATGATGGATATATACATTTTTTTAAAAATTGAATACAAATAAAAAAAATGCTTACAAATTTGATAATATAACCAAGTAAGTATTTTAAATTAAGAAAATAACTTACATTGTTTGCCATATATGGTATGTGAAGCACAACATGTATATATCTATATATATATATATATATATATATATATATATATATATATATATCAGGATATATATATATATATATATATATATATATATATATATATATATATATATATATACATATATATACACAACATATACATATACATATTTTTACAAACAAATACAACATATACACCATATACATATGTGTGTATATATATATATATATATATATATATATATATATATATATATATATATATCTATTATATATATATATATAATTTATTCTACATTTAGGTTTTTAATAAACCTTTAATAGACACTTTAATAAAGCATTTTAGAGCCATTTTCAATACAATCCCAGTGACCTTTAAAAATAACCTTTTTAAATGCTTTTATTTGGACTTATGTTGGATAATGTGTAGAAGGTACATTTTACAGCAGCCAGATAATGAGCTATTATCTCGTACCGAGCGGGGGATCTGTAACCGCTCGGATGAAAGTGTACCCCCGGATGGGACTTGGCCCACACGTGTACAGTAAGACACGAGCTTTTTGCCGTACCAGAGAACCCAAAGGACATCGCAAAAAAACAACTCTTTAGAGCCGCCCATGCTCTGCCGCTCGGCCATATAATAAAACGCGAAAGCAAAGCAGGAAAGGGAAAGAGCTTTGCAAACCCTCCCTGATGACCGCAAGACACACCAGCATGTTCACAGGAAAAGCCAAAACAACAAGTCCTCCCCCTCTCCGATGCTATTCTAATTCGGCTAATCAGCGGGGAGTCATGTTCCTGTCGAGTTCTCCAGCACGCTTTCCTTTTCTCTCTCTCTAACTTACGACTCACTCTTTGGTCTTGACCAGCTCTATTACCATTTCAGACAAGTTTGAAAGGGGGATAAAAAGCACCAAAATCTGTTTCATTTCCAATCCTTTCAAGACATGCCATGTTGGCTTGACCATTTTGGCAGGTGTGACTTTTCTCCCTCTTGTCCGCAGAGCCATTATGTCGTTTCTGGCATTATTCGTGCCGGCTACTTCCATTCTGCCACGGAGAGAGTAGGGGGAAAAAAAAACGAAAAAAAGAACGCTTCCACTTGGTGGCACGAGGTGATAGATTGGCGAAAAAACCTGCTGACTATTTCATTCTCTCTTCTCTTTCAAATCTCTCATTCCACCTCTCCGTTCAGGGCTCCAGTGATGGATGGAACGTCTGTCTCTTCATCCCTGGAATGACGGAGCACAAAAGTGACGGAGCAGGCAAACGACGGGACGGAATCCGGGGAGAGCAAAAAAAAAAGAAAAGAGAGAGAGAGAAAGAGCCAGCAAACATATTGTCCTCCGCCTCCATGTGTGGCCACCATGCTTAGGTCACTCACAGTTCAGCCAGCCTGCCACTGGGTGACTAATGATAGATTTCCTCCCTCTTTAATTCCCCCCCCCCCCTCCTCCTCCTCATAGGTGCCCCTGTGACTTTTGAGGCAGCGAGCTACCGGGAAATACATCATCCACTGCTGACCGATCGCTTAAATTAGCTTATAGGCAAAAGACCTCGCAAAGGTTCAACGTGTTCGTCTGCGAAAGTAGCGCTCGCCTCGGGGACGCCATTAATTATGCACGCTGGGAGATGATTGGGATCTTTGCAAGAGTTCAAAGTTAATTTAAAAACCTCATTATTATATTATTATTATTATTATTATTATTATTATTATTATTATTATTATTATTATTATTATTATTGTTATTATTATTATTTATGCTATCGTTGCTAGATCTTCGCAAAAACAAACATTCATTCGTCTTCTACCCCTTTTACCCGTTTTCTCTCTCAGGCAGCGTCATTGGGCATTGAGTGCAACACACAGCGCGCACACACACACACACACACACACACACACACACACACACACACACACACACACACACATTCATCCACTAGAGACAATTTTTCAAGGTGCCAATCAACCTACCGGCATGTTTTTGGATTGGGAGGAAACCGAAGAACCCGGAGAAAAACCCTGTGAGGCACCATGCAAACTCCACACACTCGGGAATCGAACCCCCGACCCTGCAGGTGTGAGGCGAACATGCTAACCACTAAGCCTGTTCAAAAGCAAACAA
>JACRUU010000014.1:6323171-6400671 GCA_030449085.1 Kryptopterus vitreolus
TGCGCGTAAGGCTCCGAGAAATCGCTGCGTTCGATCTAATCGTCATCGTTTTAATGTTATTAACACGGACATGTGCAATTAAAAATGAACTGCTCTTCGGGAAGCGCTCCGGTATTAATCTACATTTTAATCAGGACGGATGTGCCGAACAGTTTGCACTTTACAGCTCTTACACGCCGTCGTGTCGTTTAGACTCCGCCGAGCGTTTCAGACAAACGATATCAAATAGCCGCAGCAGGCGTCTAAAAAAAGAAGTAAAAAAAAGAAAAAAGAAAGAATGTGAAACACTGTGAGTGAGGTTTTTTGGGTGGCTCATTAAAAGCATGGTTTATTATGAATGGTATAAAAGGTGTTATGAGCTGGTGTAGACTGTAATGGGACTCGGTTCTCCCCATGCTGAAGCTGTAAACTTAATTACATACTGTATGGCACGACGGTGGGACTTTTCGGGAATCATATCTGTGGCGTCAGAATGAGAAATATTTGATTCTACGGTATGTTAAGTGCAAATATTGAACGTGGCAAGAATTGCGGCGCAAAAGGAACATTACGGTTAAGATGTTTTTTTTTTTTTTTTTTAATCTTTAATGACTTGAACTGCTCAATAACTGGCCTCTACACTCATCAAATGGCAATCCAGATGTGGATATTGAACTTTGCAGGAAAAGAAATGTGAATTGTAACCGAGTCAATACATGTCTGAAAAACAAAACTTGGCTTGACTTGTGGCTGTGTTTCTTTTGTTTTGGGTTTTTTTTCCCACAACCACAAGAATCCTTATTTTTTTCATTTGCGGAAATCTGGAACCAGAGTTTAGCTACAGGGTGAGCGAGTTTAGCTCCGAAAGAATGACACTTTATCCTGATGAATTTGAATTGTAATATTTTTTTAAGTGCAGGCATCGAGAAAGCTAAATTGGCATTGCTTTCAAGGTCAGAGGGATGGCATAATTTCTCTATTCTCACTAGTCACTAGGCAACTAGCCAATCATGGCCATCTGTGAGCTCAAGTATGCAGAAGAGGACAGATAGCGCTTTTCTCTCAAGGATTCACATGTCTCGAAGAAGCACGAATGAACTGAAGTCTATTATATTATATATATATATATATATATATATATATATATATATATATATATATATATATATATATATATTATATATATAGTTATGTATATGTTATTATATATTATAGTGGGAAATGATCACTCGACCTTAAAGTCTCTGGCTTTATGAATAGAATACATGAAGACACTTCTGTAATGCAAATGTGACAGGTAAGTTCAGTCGATTCAATTCTAAAATTTGCACAGATCTTAACAGCGAATTAATGAGTTCAATAGACTAGAAAAAAGAGCAGGAATCGGTGCAAAGGCATTAAAATTAATGATGAGATCGGTCTAATTAAATTAAAGTTACAAGTCGCATTGTTTGTAGGAAATTTGCATCGTTAACAATTGAGTTATGTATACATAATTATTAGTAATTGCGATATACTTGTATTAGTTTATATTAGAAAATTATAAATCATTTATGACCAATATTTTGGATCTGTTTCTCCTCGTTTCTCTCTGCTGAGACATGAACGCGATGTCAACACTATGGAAATCGAGGCCTGAGTCTTAAATAGAATCTTCGGGATGAACACAGGATGAATGTAAAAGGAGGAAATGTTTGTGTCCATTATACAGGGTCATGTGAGGAGTTGCCGGGGCGGGACAGGGAGCTCGGAAGATCCTCGATGCTCTCCACGACGTCCGGTCCCGACTGGGGTCAGACTCTTTCCTACCACAATGGGAGAAGAAAGCCAGCATTAGTCTGGAGCCAAACGTTCTCCCCCCCAATGGTAGATGAGGTGGAGGCGGGTAGATGAGGTGGAGGACTTTAGATGAGGAGGAGGACTTTGGTTTAGGTGGAGGCCAGTAGGTGAGGTGGAGGACTTTGATGAGGAGGACTTTAGATGAGGTGGAGGACTTTAGATGAGCAGTACTGGATTTTTAGATGAGGTGGAGGATTTTAGATGAGGCTTTAGTACTTTAGATGAGGTGGAGGACTTTAGATGAGGTGGAGGATTTTAGATGAGGTGGAGGATTTTAGATGAGGTGGAGGACTTTAGATGAGGTGGAGGACTTTAGATGAGGAGGACTTTAGATGAGGTGGAGGACTTTAGATGAGGAGGACTTTAGATGAGGAGGACTTTAGATGAGGACTTTGGAGAGGATTTTAGATGAGGAGACTTTAGATGAGGAGGACTTTAGATGAGGAGGACTTTAGATGAGGTGGAGGACTTTAGATGAGCAGGACTTTAGATGAGGTGGAGGACTTTAGAGATGAGGACTTTAGATGAGGACTTTAGATGAGGTGGAGGATTTTAGATGAGGTGGAGGACTTTAGATGAGCAGTACTTTAGATGAGGTGGAGGACTTTTAGATGAGGTGGAGGACTTTAGATGAGGTGGAGGACTTTAGATGAGGTGGAGGATTTTAGATGAGGTGGAGGATTTTAGATGAGGTGGAGATTTAGATGAGTGGAGGACTTTAGATGAGGAGGACTTTAGATGAGGTGGAGGACTTTAGATGAGGAGGACTTTAGATGAGGTGGAGGACTTTAGATGATGGAGGACTTTAGATGAGGAGGACTTTAGATGAGGTGGAGGATTTTAGATGAGGATGGAGGACTTTAGGTGAGGTGGAGGACTTTAGATGAGGAGGACTTTAGATGAGGTGGAGGAGAGGTGAGGATTTTAGATGAGGACTGGAGGATTTTAGATGAGGTGGAGGAATTTTAGATGAGGTGGAGGACTTTAGATGAGGCTAGGATTTTTTAGATTAGGTGGAAGGATTTTAGATGAGGTGCCTGGGAGGACTTTAGATGAGGAGGATTTTAGTAGGTGAGGAGGATTTTTTTTAGACTTAAATGAGGTGGAGGACTAGGATTTTAGATGAGGTGGAGGATTTTAGATGAGATGGAGGACTTTAGATGAGGTGGAGGACTTTAGATGAGGAGGACTTTAGATGAGGAGGACTTTAGATGAGGTGGAGGATTTTAGATGAGGTGGAGGACTTTAGATGAGCAGGACTTTAGATGAGGTGGAGAATTTTAGATGAGGTGGAGGACTTTAGATGAGCAGTACTTTAGATGAGGTGGAGGACTTTAGATGAGCAGTACTTTAGATGAGGTGGAGGACTTTAGATGAGCAGTACTTTAGATGAGGTGGAGGAATTTAGATGAGGTGGAGGACTTTAGATGAGCAGTACTTTAGATGAGGTGGAGGATTTTAGATGAGGTGGAGGCCAGTAGATGAGGTGGAGGACTTTAGATGAGGTGGAGGACTTTAGATGAGGTGGAGGATTTTAGATGAGGTGGAGGATTTTAGATGAGGTGGAGGATTTTAGATGAGGTGGAGGATTTTAGATGAGGTGGAGGATTTTAGATGAGGTGGAGGATTTTAGATGAGCAGTACTTTAGATGAGGTGGAGGACTTTAGATGAGGTGGAGGACTTTAGATGAGGTGGAGGACTTTAGATGAGGTGGAGGACTTTAGATGAGTCGGAGACCCATCGTGACAATAGATTTAACATGGCAGAGGTAGAGTTGCATCATCCTGGAGACACAACAGGAAAATTCTCCTTTTTTCCCGCTAAAAGGTCGTTTGTAAAAGGACTAAACGTTAAAAGGCTTCTATAAGCGATCTTTGTGTAACGTATTGAATTGCATAGTTTTTGTTGTCAAACGGAAATCGTACAGCGCTACAACCCGAGCGATTCGTCAAAACGAGCCTCCGGAAGAAAAAAAGATTGAACATCGCCTCAGCAGTGGTGTGTATATAAGTCCTGCCCTTGTTATGATTATAATAAGAAGTCATCAAATCCTTTCATCATGCGCAGGTTATTTTTTTCCCATAGTCTCCCCCCTCCCCCCTCTCTCTCTGTTGTTGTTGTTGTTGTTGACATGTTATATGAGCCCCGGTCGTGCGCTCGTTCATCAGGCCACTTGTTTGCCGTGCGAGACGGCACATGCACGCGCGCTCTTACCGAGTTACCTTCATCATCATTAACACAATTTCCAAATCTCGGAGGTGCGCATAAGCGAATCCGTCGTCCACGACGTCCCGAAAGCTGCTCTGCAGAAGGTTTTAATGCAGCCTTTTATTTTGGGTGCATGTGTATCTTTATAGCACTATTATCCTTTTACAGCATAACAGCACCTATTAATCTTCATGGGTCAGGCGAAGATACGGCGACGGACCCGTATTTAAAGCGTGCCGTTCCGAGTTATGGACGACTCCTCGGACGCTCGGCTCAGTCTATCCGGAGGCGAGTTTATAGTAGAGCAGGAAAAGAAAAAGAACCCCCCCCCCCCCCCCCCCGGCAGCCTCGTCGGCGAGCGATTAGCGGCGAACATTTCGCATTCAAATTGCCCATATACCGGCAGCTGCACAAAATAGCTCAAGCCAAATTGCAATAAGGTTGAATTGCGTAATCCCACTTTAGGCCGGCTTGTTTGTTTCCGCCGACTGTAGCTGCGAATTCTAATTACTGTTTAAGCAATATCCGAAGACAGCTGGAGTGCAACGGGCGATTTAGTATGTGTTTAAAATAAGACATGATGAAATATAGGAGGCGTACAGACGATCAATTACGCCTCGCGCGGTCGAGAATGAAATCAGCAGCTACATCTAAAAAGAAAATACTATATTAAAGTATAAAGATGAAAACTGCAGTAATGTTGTCCGATGGTTGCTTAAGAAAGGAATTCATTCATATAGCTCGGCAGATGTAGGGCCTTACTCAAGGGCCCCAAAGATTCAACGTGGTGCGGCTGGGAGGTGACCTCACTGTGGTAGCTGTGGAAAGTTGCCGGTTAAGGCGTTTGACAGAAAATCGAATCATTGCAGCAAAAAACATGCTGTGGCCCTTGAGTGTGGCCCTTCATTGTCAACTGTTCATTTGTAAAAATCGCACTGGTTAAGTGTGTGCCAGAAAGGGAAATGGAACGGGATGGAATGTGCCATTAAGCTACAATTAGGTTATTTTTGGTTAAAAAAAAAAAAAAAAAAATAACAAATAATTTTCATTATTTTTGTATTGGATTTTTTTTTTAATTATTAAATGTGATTTTTGATTTTTTAAAGAAAGAAGAGAACACATTAATACATTTTTTATTTAAGTTACAACCAGGTATTTTTGCAAAAAAAAATTAATTCTTTTTGTATTTTATTTTTTTAATTATTAAATGCAATTTTTGATTTTCACAGAAAAAAAAAAATAATAGTTTAAATTCTTTTTGTCTTGGATTTTTTAATGTATTTATTAAATGCAATTTTTGATTTTTAAAGAAAGAAGAGAGCACATTTATATATTTATTTAATCTACAATCAGGAATTTTTTGCAAAAAAAAAAATTGTATATTTAATTCTTTTTGTATTTGATTTATATTGTTTTTTGTAAATATTAAATGCGATTTTTGATTTTTAAAGAAAGAAGAGAACACATTCATATATTTATTTGTTCATTTTATTTTAAATATATTTTTTAAATTACTTTATTTTTTAATTTCTTTTTATCATTATTTAATTTTTTTTTTACTCACCCCAGCATGTGTCGGGCTATACACTCTCTCCTTCTCATGCCGTTTAAATGCAATTTCCAAATCATTTTCCCGTTTCCACAAAAGCCGGGCCGTAATTGCGGCAGGTCCCCGTTTTGAAATTCTTGATTAGCCTTAAATTGGTTGTAAATGAGGGTAAAAGCCCTATTCAGGGATAATTATTATTGCAGGTTAGTAATGCCAATTTTGCTCTTTTGCATCAGTGATTTCAATGAAGAGTCTCAGCAGGGAAAGGCTTCTCCAGTGTCCTACTTCATCCGCCGCTCTCCCAATCTCCCTTGCGCCAAAAAAACCTGCCCATCAACTCTCACAAACAATCAAATATTATTACATAAAGATCATTTTAGCATGCTGCTTATCTGCATGTCGCTGAAACACTTCCAGTTCATATTTTTTTTTTTATCGAAATCATAGAGGAGGTGAATATGAACGAATGAAAAAAGAAAAGAAAAAATGAATTGATCGGGGGCACGGTGGTTTAGTGGTTAGCACGTTCACCTCACACCGCCAGGGTCCGGGTTCTATTCCCGTCTCGGCCATATGTGTGTGTGGAGTTTGCATGTTCTCCCCGTGCCTCAGGGGTTTTTTCTCAGGGTTCTCCGGTTTCCTCCCGGTCCAAAAACATGCACGGTAGGTTGATTGGCACTTTGGAAATTTGTCCCTACTGTATGAATGTGTGTGTGAATGTGTGTGTGTGTGATGGGTTTGGCATTCCATCCAGGGTGTATGCCCATAGAAGCCTGAGATAGGCACAGACTCCCCGTGACCCGAGGGAAGATCGGATATAGCGATAGAAGATGAATGAATGAATGAATGAATGAATGAATTGATCGGTGGTTTATAAACATTTTAAACACTTATAACAAGGCCCACTCTTCTGGGGAGATGTTCTACTACATTTTGGAGTGTGGAGAATGTTCAGATACAGGAAGTGATGTCGGTGATGTGAGGAGACCTGATGGTATATTTCTGAAGGTCATAGGATCGGAGCTCTACAGTAGGGGATCTTTGTGCTTCGTCATGCTGGAACGGCTTTGGGGCTGTTAACTCAAGCATAGAGGAACATTCAATGCTGAAAAAAAAATTTAAATAAAAAGTGCAGATGTGCAAAACAGTAAATAAATAAAAACAGTGAAGAAAGACAGGACAATAAACAATTTACAGGCGCACCACCCAGTACACCCATGTAGTACAAAATATATATATATATATATATATATATAGATATATATGATATATATATATATATATATATATATATATATATATATATATTATATATAAATAAGTTTTAGTAATTAAAAATAGAAAAAATATTGTAGTGTAAACCAGCAGCAGTTTGTTTCTGAAACACAGAAACAGAAATAATTTATATATTTATTTATCTATCTATCTATCTATCTATCTATCTATCTATCTATCTATCTATCTATCTATCTATCTATCTATCTATCTATCTATCTATCTATTTATTATTCATTTATTCATTTATTTATATTGCTCATTAATCGACAGATGATACTGTTGCTTTAATCCTCAGAAAATGTCTTATTTTAAAAAAAGTAAAACTAAAAATGTTATTAGACGGTATTATTAATGCTGCTAAGGATAATAAAAGCAGTATTTAAAAAAAATGGCACCAAATAGGATTGACCTTTAACTATTTATTTTATTTATATTTACATTAAAATATTTAACAAAAAATTGAACTAGTCTGTAATTCAAGTGGAAAACTATTCCAGTAATTAAGTGAGAATGCTGCGGATCCAAAGCGTACAGCGCAGTCTGCTCTAGTGATTGCTCTGCCATTTCAGAGGGTTTTAATCGACAAACTTTTGTGTATTGAATTTTTCATAAATGATGCCCGTTAATGGAGAAATAATCGTTTTATAACTCCTCCACTAGTTTATAGCTGGGGGGGGGCACTTATTTATAATTTCTTTAAATGTCCAGGAGAAATAAAGTTTGAGATTATAATCCCACAGATTCAGGGGTCACACACTTTCGTGGATGTTATCGCTCCCTGTGTTGTAAATGTGTGCTGAAAAAAGGTGATGATGGACAACACAGAAGCAAGGAAGCAGAAGAAAAGCAGGAGGGTTGTGGGGCTGGGGGGGGGTTGATTAAGGCACTTTTGGGGGCGGGGGGGGGGGGGGCAGGGGTGGGGGGGGGGGGGGGGGGGTGCAATAGGGAGGCGTGTCTGCATGCAGCGCCGGCTCACTTGTCATAGGACAGATGTTCAGGACCGACATGTTGTTGTTGCTGTTAAATCTTCATACTATTGATATATATTATCATATATATATATATCTATATATATAGATATATTTATATATATATATATATATATATATATATATATATATATATATATATATAGAGATATATATATATATATATATATGTATATATATATATATATATATATATATTATATATAATATATACGGTTATATATATACTGTATATATATATATATATATATAATATATATATATATATATATATATATATATATATATATATATATATATATATATGGGGGCACGGTGGCATAGTGGTTAGCACGTTCACCTCACGCCGCCAGGGATCCGGGTTCGATTCCCATCTCGGTCATGTGTGTGTGTGGAGTTTGTGCATGTTCTCCCCGTGCCTCAGGGGGTTTTTCTCTGGGTTCTCCGGTTTCCTCCCAGGTCCAAAAACATGCACGGTAGGTTGATTGGCACCTTGGAAAATTGTCCCTAGTGGATGAATGTGTGTGTGTGTGAATGTGAGTGTGTGTGCCCTGCGATGGGTTGGCATTCTATCCAGGGTGTATCCTGCCTTAATGCCCATAGACACCTGAGATAGGCACAGGCTCCCCGTGACCCGAGTGAAGATCGGATAAAGCGGTAGAAGATAGAATGATGAATGAATGAATGAATATAAATTTATAAATTATATATATTTATACATTTATAAAAGTTTTCTTTGATCTTGTTTTGCATTTATTTATTTTATCTAATCTTTTTTACTTAAACTTGGTTCGATTTTCTTTTGTTGAAATGTATTTTTTTCCCCAACTTTTGTTTGCTTTCTTTTTGGATTTTCTTTTGGTTGCTTTTTTTTTTTTTTATGCGATTTTCTTCTGCAGTTTTTTTTCATGCTTTTTTTAATTTGTTTTTGTTTGCGTTCTGTTTGGATTTTCCCGTTGTTTTTTGTTTTATCTCCATTTTGTTCCGCATTTAAAATTTTATTTAAGGAATTTTTTTTTGTCTTTTTGTGCTTTTTGTTTTTTTTCCCCTACTGTTTTTTTTTCTTTTTTTTAAACCCTCTCTGAACAAAGCATGTTGGGTAATGAGATATACGTGAAGCATAGGAATGGCAAAAGAACAGAAGCGAGCGAGTGGAATGGGGACTGTGGAGGGCAATGTGTGACAGATTTATTCACCCCTGTTTATTTTTTCGTCTCCCACCATCCCTTCATCATTGCCTGCATGTCAGTAGAGATTTAGGGATTTTCCGAGCTGTGGCAGGTCTGCGGCCACGAAAACAGAAAGAAAACGCACCTGTTGAATGTTGATGCTCCGCTCGATGCGAGAAAATAAGTCTGTTTTGTAAAAGCAGAAGAAATATCTTCTTAGGGGAGGGAAGCGAACAAGAAGAAATCTTTTCAGCCCTCTTTTCGTTTTTTTTTCTCTCTCCCTTCCTTCATTGTGCCACTGGTGAATGGTGTGAGGAGATGAGGCATGGACCACAGCCACTGCTGTGTCGTTTGATGACTATTTCTTTGTAAACACATTTGACACAGTCCACAGTCCACGCGTCCAAAGCACAACGCTGCGGTTGTTTTTTTTTTTTTTTCTTTCTTTTTTTTTTTGTTTGGACGTCTATAAAGCAACGTTTGTAATGCAAATAAGGACGAACTTCAAAGCCAGCTTTATTAGCATTTTTAATTTGCCGAGCCTTTATAATATTTCGAGCATTATTATTGCGTTTCCTGCAGCTATGCTGGAGGAATCTGTTTGATATGCTTAGAGGACTAAATGATATCAGTGTCGGTGATGAATGAGAGAGGGAGAGAGGAGAGGAGAGAGAGAGGGGTAATTGTTTAAACATCACTGTGTACACTATAGATCGAGTGACATTTTGTGGCAGAGTTGGTGGTGGTGGGGTGGTGGTGGGTGGGGGGGTGGTGGGGTAGGTAGGGGGGGGGGGGCTTTTAAGGGGATAATGAGGGATTTGTGGCTGAAGAAACGTTTCAATGTTGCATTTAGTTTACTGTATTATTGAAGACGAAAGCACTGGAAGCCATGTTGTGATGGTGTGTTGTGTGTGTGTGTGTGTGTGTGTGTGTGTGTGTGTGTGTGTGTGTGTGTGTGTGTGTGTGTGTGTGCTTATACCAGTTTTTTTTTTGTTTGATTTGTATTCACCGAGAACATCATTGCATGCCAGGAATTGCAGTCTTGTTCCAAAGCATTGTTTTTGTTTGCTTTCTTTCTGGATTCGTCTTTATTTTGTTGTTGTTTGTTTTATCTGATCTTGTTTGGGAGGATTTTATTTTAGAACTTCATTTAGTGATTTGTTTTTTTGCTTTACCTTCTGCCCCTTTTTGTTTATCTTATTCTGCTTTTTTCTTTGTTTTTTTTTGTTTTATCTGAACATGTTCGTTTCTATTTTTTTTTGTTTATTTTTTTTAATTTATTTAGAAAATTCCTTTTTCCTTTTTTGCATTCTTTTGCATTTTTTTCTCCTTCGCTGTTTGGACTTTAATTGTTAAATCTTTTTTATTTTATTTAGGGTTATTTTTTTCCAAACACGTTCTGCCATTTTATTCAATCATGTTTTTTTTTATTTTTTAATTTTTTTGCTTTCTTTTGTATTTTTTTCCTTCACTTTTTGTTTTATCTGATCTTTTGTTTTTTTCTCCATTTTTTGTTTGTTTTACATTTATAATTATTGTTAATATTATTTAAGGATTTTTCAAATGATTTATTATTTTTTTATTTATTTTTATCTTATCTTTTATCTTTATTTTTTTTCTTTTATCTGATATTGTTCTGCGTTCTTTTTTTATTTATGTAGAGATTTTTCCGTTTTTTTTTTCCTATTATTAACCCAGACTAGCCATGATATCCGGTTTTTATATCCAGGCTCTGTTTTGTTTTGTTTGCTGGTGCGTTGAATTTGGTGTAGGGGTATTTGTCATTCCAAGCTAGAATCATCCAACATTATATTAACAAATTATATTAACAAATATAGTAACAAATTAACCCTTTATTCCTTGAAATAAATGTGTGTGTGTTGTGTGTATGTGTGTGTGTGTGTGTGTGTGTGTGTGTGTGTGTGTGTGTTCTACCTCTCCAAATCCTTCCATACAATGTTAGATGTGTACTGAGTGGGCCTTTCAAAATCATTGATCTTCTTCTTCTGAAGGCATTCCTTTGTTGACTCAGATTGATGCTTTGGTCGTTTCATCATCGCTGAACGATGAAATCTTGCTTCATCTCCTGCTGCCTAACAGAGGCCTGCATGTTTTATATCCAAACAGATTTGGAGCGAGGCGTCATTTGTACTATCTGTAGATTAGAGCTCGGGTTCGCAGCGGAGGAGAAGCAGTTTCAGCGTGACGCCGCCACCGCAGTGTTTCACTCTGGGCAAGAAATACTTTTGTTTTGCCGCAAAATAACTTTTCTAAATTTGTACCAAAACAATGCAGTATTCCTCCGTCTTATCAGGTTTAGAGTGACTTAGAGAAACAACAACCCATTCTAAGAAGACATAAATAAATAAATAAATAAAAAAATCAAAGTTTTTAAAAGTCTCATATACAGTTCTTAGATACAGATATTAAAAACTGAATTATAAAATAAAACTAAATAAAACTATTTTAGAGATATACAGAATATTTTGTCTACAGATTGTATTGTTTTTGCCAGTTCTGAGGCTTTCCTTTTATACACATTTATATATATATAGATATATATATATATATATATATATATATATATATATATATATATATATATATATATAATATATATATATATATATATATAAATCAGAATATATCCTAGATAACACAGAAATGTTTCAGTGGATACATATTCTATACTATATAGATATACTATATACTATATTCTATTCTATATCATTTTACAGAGTATTATTATTCTGGCGAGACGTAAGCAACTTATTTCATCTGATATGAACTATTACTCTGTTCGTTTCCCCCGACCACACCCCACGGTTCGTTGTGAAGATTTGCCGCATAAACCTGGCAACCCGGCCGGCTCGTCGTGATGAAATGTTGCGAATGGTTAAATGATCTGACGTCTTTAGTGTAATTGGGTTCCATCCGGAGCATTAGAGCTGACTTGGATTAGAGTGTGTGTGGTCTGGAAAGGCATGCCTGGTGTAATATTCAGAAATAATTGAGATCCTGTTTCTAATTGAAATCCCGTCGTTTCGGAGAGCAAGGTTGAAAATAGAGCCGGACGGGAAGACGGGCCAGCCTGAGGTTTCGTGTGTGTGTGTGTGTGAGACAGAGAAAAGTTTGTTTTCAAACACACTATAGATATATTATATATATATATATATATATATATATATATATATATATATATATATGGGTTGTCCATAAATATGTTAGCACTTACCTATATCGGATTGACTTTTATTTTTAATAACATAATACCCACAAAATATATACTTAAAGAAGCAACCAATTCATGTGTAATTGAATTTGTATAATGGTATTATGAACATGCCGAGATCCTCAGCATCTCTGTAGCGTTTAAAGTGTGTTCCCTGTCGAAGCAGTGAGCGAGTACAAAAAAAAAAAAAAAAGGCGGCCATCTGCTTTTGTGGCTGTGTGGGCTTTAAATACAAGCTGCATAAAAGTTCTCTTGCGTGACCTATGCTGTTTGTTTTATACAGCACACATTGTGTGTGTGTATGTGTGTGTGTGTGTGTGTATGTGTGTGTGTGTATGTGTGTGTGGTGGAAGGCAGGAGGCTATATATGGGAGTCTGGTTGTCTGTTTTATCCGCACTCGTAGACACAGAGGTGTCTGTACATGATTCATCATTTCTCCCAGCCTCTAGAAGAAGTGCAACATCTTACAAATGATCTCAGCGTTGTATTGAATAGATAACGATATCTGTTCTCCGCCGGTATCCATCATCATATCGTGTCTGGATTGCGTATGCTTTTGATTACATGTTCATCGGCAAAAGATTTTGCATCAGATTTGCTTTCCTTACACCTCAATAAACTTGTCATACTGTCTATTATTATATATATATTTTTTGTCTACCCCCTTACCCCAAACCAAAAAACCCCCCACAGATATCAGGGTCTGGCAATGCGTCTGCGTCCGAAACGATTGGGTTCGGGTCGAAAGAGAAGAAGTCTGTCCAAATAGCTGAGGTGGGAGCAAGTTGACGCTAATTATTCATGGCAGTTCAATTACTAGACCCTCCCACCTCCGTTTCTTGTCACTCCCCCCCCACCCCCAAACCACACACACACACACACACACACACACACACACACACACACACACACATACACACCCCTCCTCCACTTTTCAAATCTGCATCATGTGAAAATTTGTGATGGGAGCTTGTACTAAGTATTGGGGATTTCTACTTACGTTGCCTTTGAGAGGTTATTATTATTATTATTATTATTATTATTATTATTATTATTATTATTATTATTATTTACTGTCTGTAAAATCATTCTAAACACATTCTTACACTGTATTTATTTAGAAAAACTGACAAATGCAGAGTGCTGTAGTCTAGAGGTGCACAAAGGTGGTATTTATGCTGCACACGAGGGCGCCATTAATTGTAGTTCTCATACTTATCTTGTACCCCTCGTTTTTCACAAGAGGAAAGGAGGGAGGAGGGGGTGCCAAGGGGAAGGTCGTGAGTTTAAATCCCGCCACCACAACAAAGCTGGGCCCTTGAGCAAGGCCCTTAATCCCTTGACTGATCAGATGTATGAATGAGATAATTGAAAGTGGATCTGGATAATTGGCATCTCCCTGAATGTTAATTGGACATTTTGGGCCACCCAGGCGTTTGAATCCAAGCCGTACCAAGCTGCCACTTTTGGGCCCCTCAAGCAAATCTGCGTAACCCCATAGGTGCTCAGTTGCCAATGCCATAAAGGTATAAATAAATCTTTCGATGCCCTCGTTTAGGAAGTGGTTAAGGCATTGGATCAGAAGGTCATTAGTTAAAATCCCTGCACCTCCAAGATTGGGCCATTGGGTAAATATCAGGATCAGGAAGTTCTTGTACGATACAAGGTCCGATCTGAGTCTGACGCTGTGTTTATATATTATTTTTTATATTGAGAATTGTAAAGACATATGGAAGGCCGTTTCCTGTAGTGGTGTTTCCCTTGTACAGTACTAACCCCCCTTACCCTTGTTTAGGCATTGTACTTTGGATTTGGAGTTCAAATCCCAGCACCACCAAGCTTGGGCCCTTGAGCAACTCCTCAGTTTGGATAACGGCGTCTGCCACATGAGATAAATGGAAACCTAAATACCCCACAGCAATCCTGTATAATCATCATGTTGTGGTTTTTGAGATGCCGTCCTTGAAAACAGTGCTCGTTCCCGTCATCCATCCATTCTTATTATGCATCTAGTAAACTCCTATTTTGTAATACATTTTTATACATTTGGTCACTTTCACAATAATTACCACCGAAGCAAACATGTCATGTCTCTTTTAGGTTTAATAAACCTCATTATGCCCTTTTGCCCTTCAAAACTGTGGCCCCCGAATGGTATAGTTCACTCTGCATTCCTGAGTAATCACGCTATTAATGTAATCATCTCATCGGTGGCGGTGTTGCTCGGTCGGCCACCACCAGCACTTGAGGTTTGTTATTTTTGGGACCTACCTGTCTGTAGTCATTAATGATCCCCTCATGTGCGTATGTTTAGGCTCGAGAGGGCAGGGTGTTTTTTGGGGAATATCTGCGCCCTGTCTGATTACACCCCCATTACTCCGGCTCCAGATTAAAAAGTGGCAGATTAATTGGGCTGTCAATCATGGCTGACACTGGCTCTTTGTCTCCTAGAGGAGCGTGGACGAGCAAAATAATGCGCCGGTGCCGCCGGGAGTCAGAGGGTGACTTTGCTAAGAAGTGGCTTGATAAGTCTGTGGTAATTATTTGGCAGCAGGTAGCAACGTCTCCCGAGGTTATTTGATTTATTATATATTTTTTATTGAGGTCATTGTGGCAAAGCTGCAAGGTTTCAAATGCCAGGAGTTTCGTCTCGTTAGACTTGAAACCGTAGAGCCCCTGTAGGGCCTCCAAAAGCAACTTGGGCCTCAAATCGAAGGGCTCTCAAGACATCCTGTACAAGTTTTATATCTCCTTTGCCATCATAAAAGTGAAAACGATGCCAATTTCATTCATTCATTTCATTCTAGTTTACTTACTTTTTTTGCTTTGTATTATTTCACTGTATTTAAATGTTTGTGTATATCCAATTCAACTTAATTGTATTCCTTAATTTCATTTCATTTGCAGTTTCACTAAAGAAGCTATTAAAAATAACACGGGGAAAAAATGTCATTTTTGAGCACCTTCATCTGGTACACAAGTGAATGTCGCTTAGATTCGAGGTCAGCGACATCTTACATATAAAAAAAGCTTTCACAGCAAAAATGTCCTATTTACACACTTACTGTAATATTTGACACTCACAAGTAAGACCACCATCACCAAGGATGGTGGTCTGTAGAATAGTTTTGGAGGCTAAGATGAAGACGAGGAGAGTGAGGAGTGAAAAGAGATTAAGATGGTAGAAGAAGGAAAACTGTAGTCTGGGACTCAGGGGAGACGTCTGACAGGGGCTTGGTGGTGGAGAAGGGATAAAGGAGATGGCTAGGAAGGTACATGGTGTGTTATCTGGAAAGAGAAGGGAAGACGTGGTGGTGGAATGAGGAATGACATTGAGAAAGAGGTTGGAAAATGAGCAAAGTAGGTAGGAGCAAAGGAAAAGGAAGGATGCAGATGGATATGTGGTGAGGAGAGTGTGTTGAGAAGATGGAGGGGGAATTTTGAGCAGCTTATGAATGATGAAAATGAAAGAGGGAAGGGTGAATGATGTAAAGATGGTGAAGCAGGAAGTGATGAGGGTTTGTAAGGAGGAAGTCAGCGCCACTCATTAAGAGGAGTGGAAAGTTGGTTGGACCAGAAGGCATTCCAGTAGAAGCGTGGAGATGGTGCGTCCTGGTAGAAATTATGGGAAAGAGTAGTGGAAGCTGGACTGAGGGTTTAATGCCGAGGAAGAGCACTAGAACTACCATATTTGCTTTGAGGATGTTGATGGAGAAGTTTAGAGAAGGTAGGAGTTGTGGTACTGTATATGCAAGTCAGGTGTAGCAGTGAAGTATGTGAGGGCGGTGCAGGTGAAGTGTGTCGTCGGAAGGACAGACACGTTCAAGGTGAAGGTAAGAGTACATCAAGGATCGGCTCTGGGCCCTTCCCTGCACCTGGGTGATGGACGCCAATGATATTGTGATTCGCTGTGAGAGTGAGGAGAAGAGTCTGGAGGTACGCGTAGGAGTATGACAGAGTATGACAGAGTAGGAGTATGAAAGGGTACATGTGTAGATGAAAGGGAAGGCAGTGGATGTGGTGCTGTTCCAGGGAGATGAGGTGGTTAAGGTGGATGGGTTTAAGTACAGGATGGGTGGAGCGGGTGGAGAACTTTGGCAGGAGTGATTTTGTGACAGAAGGATATCTGTAGGATAAGATCCTTACAGTTTAGAGACAGTGGCGTTGTCTATAATACAGGAGACGGAGGTGGAGGAGTCGAAGATGTTGGGACAACACAAGTAGGATGTTTTGGAGACGAGGTAAATGAGGCTAGATTGAGATGGTTTGGATATGTACACAGGAAGGACATGGGAATGATGATGGAGGCGCCAGGTGGGAGGAAAAGAGGAAGGCTGAGGAAGAGGAGGAGGATGTTTATGGAGATGATGAAGGGAGACATGCAGGTCGTCAGGGGTGAAAGAGGTAGATGTAAAGGACATGGTGGTGTGGAGAAGGATAATCCATTGTGGCGCCCCCTAATGGGAGCAGATTTTCATTGCAGATTTTCGCTTCATATGCAAACATTCAAGGGGCACGGTGGCTTAGTGGTTAGCACGTTCGCCTCACACCTCCAGGGTCCGGGGTTCAATTCCCGTCTTGGCCATGTGTGTGTGGAGTTTTCATGTTCTCCCCGTGCCTCAGGGGGTTTTTCTCCGGTTTCCTCCCCAGTCCAAAAACATGCACGGTAGGTTGATTGGCACCTTGGGAAATTGTCCCTAGTGTATGAATGTGTGTGTGTGTGCCTTGCGATGGGTTGCGATTCCATCCAGGGTGTATCCTGCTTTAATGCCCATAGACGCCTGAGATAGGCACAAGCTCCCCGTGACCCGAGGGAAGATCGGATATAGCGGTAAAAGATGAATGAATGAATGCAAACACTCATTTCATTCCGAACGAAACAAGACGAGTGGAATTTTTTGTTCTTCGCACTCACAAGATTATCCTATTTAATCAGCACGCAGCTTGATTTAACCGAGGGATCGTCCGGCCCACGGCGTGATCAATCCCAGTCATCTTTGGGTGGATCGATCCTGATAGATGCTCATTGATTCCTTTTTCCTCGCCGCTCCCGTAGTGATGTTCCCGCACTTCTTTCACAAGATCGTCTTCGCCGTCTTTAATTTACCTTCCGCTTCATTATGTCCATTAGGATGGAAGCATCACAAACTTATGGTTTTAATGCATTTTCTAGGCGAGCATTCGTTTTGTTTTGTTTGTTCTCTCCGTTGTAATTTGCATATAATGGCGACACTGCTCAAGAAAGTCTCGCACAGTGCTGCCGTGTGGGGGTGGAGTTACGGATGAAGGTGCTGGAACTTAGTAGAAGCGCGACGCTCCCCATACTTCCTTCCTTGCTTCATCCCTTTTTTCCCCCCTCCTTTTCTGTCCCTCATTTCTCTCTCTCGGCGAAGGTTTTCGAGGCAGGAGGAGTATCGAGCGCTGCAGTAATTATGGTGTGATGGTGCTGTGTCAGAGATAGCCATGTCGATGTTAATGATCCCCTCCTCCTTCTCTCTCTCTCTATCTCTCTCTCTCTCTCTCTCTCTCTCGCTCTCTCTCACTTCTCCTCAGCACTGATATCCTCAACATGTCAAATACAAATGCAGTGTGACGCCTCGACTCTTCTCTCTCACAATTTCTCACTCCATCTCTTCTCAAAGTCGTTTTTCTTTCTCTCTCTCTCTCTTTTTCGCTCAATCTCTCTGTGCATCTGTTTCCACACTGTCTGTTCTGTACTTCTATCTTTCTCCCTTCACCCCCTTTTCCTACGATATTTCTTTCTTTCGCTTTCTCACCATTTTTCTGAAATGATAAATTCTCTAGCCAGTCTCATTTCGATTCCTCCTGCATTTCTAAACGCACGTTAATGATGATTAAACTGTTGCTGAGTTCAGATTATACGGAACAGAGTGACAGAAAAATTAGGAAATGGGAAATGAGTGTGTGTGTGTGGAGTTTGCATGTTCTCCCCGTGCCTCAGGGGTTTTTTCTCCTGGTTCTCCGGTTTCCTCCCGGTCCAAAAACATGCATGGTAGGTTGATTGGCACCTTGGAAAATTGTCCCTAGTGTATGAATGTGTGTGTGTGTGTGCCCTGCGATGGGTTGGCATTCCATCCAGGGTGTATCCTGCCTTAATGCCCATAGACGCCTGAGATAGACACAGACTCCCCGTGACCCGAGGGAAGATCAGATAAAGCGCATAAGTTAGATGTAGATGGTTTTAGAAGGATAGAAGTTAGAGAGATAGAAGATGAATGAATGAATGAATGAATGAAATTGGGAAAAAAGTTTTTTTTTTTTCATTCCACAGACTTTCTTTGTATTTTGTTGGTGATATTTTGTAGGTTTAAATGATTTATGAGTGATGTAAAACTATTTAGTTACAGGAATTGTGTGAAGACCTATCTGTTTACAAACTACTATAGCTAGCTAGATAGCCAGCTAGATATCTAGCTTGCTAGCTAGGTATCTTGCTAGCTAGCTAACTAGCTAGCTAGCTAGCTAGATAGATAGATAGATAGATAGATCACTATATAGTGACAACATTTATTAATTCATGGACATGAATTTCCCTCTGTTTTTATTTTGTATCACTGAGGATTTTCCACATCATTTCTGTAGTTACTATTTTTGAGGCCTACCCTAGACACCATTTAGGTTTTTTTTCTTGTTTGTTGTTGATTTATTTTAAATTCCTTACGCACTATTGCTCAACATTTTAAACAGGAGATTTTATCCTAGTAAGCGACTCGCTATTATAAATCATCCTTAATGGTTCCTTTCAGTCAGAATAACAGTAACTGCTTTGCTAATAAGAAACACAAGACATGTATAACTGTTATATATATATAACCATATATTTTCTGATAAAAATGGGGGAGGAAAGACTACATTTGACATTTGGCAGCATTACCCATGAGCCTCGTCCTCCGTCGCTTTTGAGACGGAGAGAGGCAGTCGTGAGTGACAGGGGAACAAAAAAAAAGTGGGTAATTTGTGTCGGCGAAGACGAATGAAAAGATTAAAGAAATGTCGTGAGATTGAGTTGAAAGGACGAATGGATCGATAGATAGACAGAGTGTGCATTCGTATAGCAAGGCCGTTTCGTGCCTACCACAAGTTCAGATACAATAAAAGCAATCGTGCAAATTGGCAAGTGTAGAAAAATATGCAAATATATGCGCAGAATTTATTGTTGTATATATGTAAATAAATGCGCAACAAATAAAGGATCTAGGCAGTAAAAAAAATAAGTATGCAGTAACTGGTGGGCAGATGTTCTAAGAATGCATGGGAAAAAAAAAAAAAAAAAATAAATATATATATATATATATATATATATATATTTGTTCCAAGCGCAGCATGTGTAGAGAATATAGAATATTCTACATTTACGAGGGATGATAATAAAATTGCAAAGAAATACAAATAAAATGAAAAGGAATGTTGGTCATAAGTTTAGTCCTTACATATCCTCGACACACTTCTTTAAATGATGGATGTGCTGGTGGATACATTCTTTGAAGAAGACACCTCGCTAATCACATGGTCAAAACAGTGATACTTGCAGTGCCTCAAGCCCCACCCTACCACCACATATACACACACACACCCCGAACCAAACGGGTCCCCATCCGCCCCAACAACCTCGCACCCGATGACTTCTTCCTCTTCTGTGACTTGAAGGAAGGCGTTTCAAAGAGGACAGGGTGGATTTTTTTTTTTCCTCGAGAGGTTTCTTCAAAGACGGTCTCCACCAGCTCATCCATCTTTTGCAGAAGTGTGTCGCCTCAGGTGGAGGGTCTGTAGAGAAGGACTGAGCTCATGACCAATTTTTCCTTGCAATAATATGAATGTTATGCCCGTCCCTTCAGAAATTATAGAACATCGAATACACAAAGTTATATGTGGTGTAGAGAGATGATATCAGCATGTTGTACTACTAGACATTGGAAACACTATAGAAATAAACCAATCGATTACATAAGAGAAATGCTGTAATAAAAAAAAAAAAAAAAAAAATAATAAATAATAAATAAATAAAGGCCCAATCAGGAATAAGTATATTGCTTTAATTAATTAATATCAACGTTTACAAATAGTTTTTCAAGCCAATGGCCTATATGCTTGCATATATATATATCTATATATATATATATATATATATATATATATATATAGATATATATATATATATATATATATATATATATATATATATATATATATATATATATATATATATATATATATATATATATCTATTTATTTATTTATTTATTTATTTATTTATTTATTTATTTTTTTGTACATTTTTACATTTTTACCCCAATGGTCATGGATAAAGATTTTAGTCTGGGAATGAAAACAAAAACAAAAACAAAAAAAATGCTTCTTTTGTAATGTCTAAAAAATAAGTAAGTATATAAATAAATAAATTAATTCATTTATTGATAAACAAACCGGATGGATGGATGGATGGATGGATGGATGGATGGATGGATGGTGGATGGATGGATAGATAGATAGATAGATAGATAGATAGATAGATAGATAGATAGATAGAGAGATAGATAGATAGACAGATGGATAGATAGATAAATGCTGAGGGTCCTTTTAAAAAAAAAGCAAATTCTATTCAAAGTCCGCCTTAATTATAATTTATTTTGGTCGGTCATTTTGAGAGCACAAATACATTACGTACATAAAGTTTATTCAATCAAATTCGCCTTGTTTTTCTGGAGAGGTGCCGATAATTCCGGAGCACACTGTTTACAATCCTCGCTAGTTACTCATGGTCGTAGGAGACTGGTTTGTTCCTGATTTACATATTCATGTAAAAATGCTGAGAGTGTTATGTGTAATGAGTTGTTTGTTTTTTTTGTGTGGAAAAAGTCTTCCTGAAATGTACTATATGGCGGAAAGGTTTGTGTACACTCGACCACGCTTCCCGAATATTCCTATTTATTCGCAATTTGCTCTTAGAATACACTCCACTCTTCTGGGAAGACGTTCCTCTAGATTCTGGAGTTTTGCTATACTGCTGGTGTTTTGTGAGGGTGTTAGGAAAGTCAGTACTGTACTGGTCCTAAGTTTGGAGCTCTTCCACTCCTCTTGTTTAATAGAAGAGCCTTTATTTGTCACATATACATTGTTTCTTCGCATTGTTCCGAAGCTGGGGTCAGAGCACAGGGTCAGCACATGATACAGCGGCCCCTGGAGCACAAAGGGTTAAAGGCCTTGCTCAAGGACCTAGGAGAGGCAGCTTTCGATACCGGGCCTCGAACCCCCGACCTTATGATCAGTAACCTGGCACTTTAACCGTTGAGCTACACCCTCCGTTGAGTTTGACTTCGAGTAAGGGAAAATTGTAATGCTACTGCATCCATAGAATGAGAGAAGAATAGTCTTTATTTGTTACATATACAACACAGTGAAATTGTTTTGTCTCAGATCCCAGGTTGTTTTGAAAAACACAGGGTCAGCCATGATACAGCGCCCCCTGGAGCACAAAGGGTTAAGGGCCTTGCTCACGGACCCAAGAGAGGCAGCTTATCAGTATATATCAGCATATCAGTAACACAGAGCTACACCTCCCGCTCCCCCCACATAGACACAGATGGCCGGGAAAGTCAAGCGCCCCAATACTTTTCCCTATATAGTGTATTTAACCCCGGTGTTTTATAATGTAATTAGTAAACAATAAACAGAGTCGTTAGGACAGCAAATGGTCATTAAGCCCCGGGTTGTCTTTGTCTCGACGCTGCGGTTCTGCAGGAGCACTATTCTGTTTGAGTGACTGATGTGATAGCGGTGTAAAGCAGACTGCCCCGGGAGCGGGCCATTCATTTTGATAAGAGGGACGAGGTTGCGACTCAGTCAACGATTGCGCAGTGCGGCGGAGGAGAAACAGACGCCCGGAAAAGCGTCGCCGACGGACGACGGCGTTGTCTGTTATTTGTTTTTTTTGTTTAAATCACGTGTGTTTGCAGCACACACACTCTCCAGATAAAAAATAAACAGAGTGCAACTCGATCCCGCGGTTCATCCGTCAGCTCGGCCAAAGCGAAGTGAATGCCAAGTGAAGTTTCAGAGTAAGTTGTTTGTATTGCACTGTAGAGGAATACCTGGCCATGATCAAATTATTATTATTATAGGGATTATGTGCATGCAGTTATTAATACATTTCGTTAAGTTCTAATGGTAGTTATATTTAAACAAAAAGAAACACTAGATAGTGGGGCACGGTGGCTTAGCGGTTAGTGTGTTTGCCTCAAACTTCTAGGGTTGGGGGTTCGAATCCCGCCTCCACTGTGTGTGTGTATATTGAGTTTGCATATTTTCCCTGTGCCTCAGGGGGTTTTTCTCCGGGTTCTCCGGTTTCCTCCCCAGTCCAAAAACATGCACGGTAGGTTGATTGGCACCTTGGAAAATTGTCCCTAGTGTATGAATGTGAGTGAATGTGTGTGTGTGTGTGTGTGTGCCCTGCGATGGGTTGGCATTTCATCCAGGGTGTATCCTGCCTTAATACCCATAGATGCCTGACATAGACACAGGCTCCCCGTGACCCGAGGGTAGATCGGATATGGTGGTAGAATGAAAAAGAAACACTAGATGGTGCGGCACGGCGGCTATGCGGTTAGCATGTTTGCCTCACACTTCTAGGGTTGGGGGTTCGATTCCCGCCTCCACTGTGTGTGTGTGTGTGTGTGTGTGTGTGTGTGTGTGTGTGTGTGTGTGTGTGTGTTGAGTTTGCATATTCCATTTGTTTTAATAAATGCCAGTAGTCCCCAGTTTACACCATGATGCTTTCTGATGGCCGTATCGAGACACTTACATTTGAGTGACTTGCTTTAGGGGTCCCGGAGTAGTAGCGTGGTGGCATCCAAAGGCCAATTCTCCAATCCCTGAAACATGGAAAAGTCTATCCACATTCTAATGGGATTTATAATTCTCGTGATTAAAATAAATAGGTGTGCATATGTAGCAGGGCGCACTGTGTATCATGAATCTTCTCTTTCTCTCTCTCTTTCTTGGTCTCACTTTCCTCATCGAGCGGTGATTAATGGCTTCTTCAGCGCTGTAGCAGGCCTGTTTTTCCCCGGTCCGTCCCGGCCTCATTCGGTGCTTCTTACGATCGAGGTCCGTTCGGGAACTCGGAATTTACAACCGCTCCGAGTTGGCCGCGCGGCACGGGGACCTACTTACGGTCGTTCCGGGCTCGGTTATGGCACCTCTGGCGCTCCTGGGCCCCGTGTAGGAACTGTCGGCAATATTAGAGGCAGGCCCGGGAGGTGCCCACGGGGGGTGCTAAAACTGATTACGCCATTCTTCTTCTCCTGACACGCTGCGCCGCCGCATGCCGCAGGAGCACAAACTTGCTGTCTGGGCGCGCTCGCACACTTGAGTATTAATTTCGCGAGGCCTGGGTGATGGCTTTGCCTTAGGAAGTAGGCTAAAGGCGAGATTCTTGACGTTCAGGGTATCAGCCGAGCTCAAAACCCCTTGATGCTTTTTGATTTCTTAATTGGATAACCTTCTCAGGGAAGGAGCCGCACTCTGTATATGGGATGCCGATTCGATTAGACTCTACCTGTTTGTGTCAGGTATGTTCTGTGTGCAAAATACACCCGGGAATCCAATATCTGAAGGTCGAGCTCAATCGCAGTGGTTTGTACATCATTTACATTTAAAGCATTTTGGCAGACAAAATTTATCCACTTACGACTGAGCGTTAAGGGCCTCGCTCAAGGGCCCACCAGTGGTGGTTGTGGTGGTGGGATTTGAACCTGAGATCTTCTGGGCCAGAGGCCAATACCTTAACCTTTGATATATTGTTATGATGGTTTTGTTCGAAGTTTACATTCGATATTTAGTTCTCACATCTTTAACAATAGTGTATTAGTATTTATTTATAGTATATATATATAGTTTGGCAGTTTGGCGATATCAGGGCTCGAACCCCCAACCTTCCGCCTTAAACCACAGAGCTACACCCCTTCCCCCATTGTATATATTCATTCATTCATATTCCAATGCTATATCTTCCCTTCGGGTCACGGAGAGTCTGTGCCTATCTCAGGCGCCTATGGGAATTAAGGCAGGATACACCCTGGATGGAATGCCAAGCCATCGCAGGGCACACACACACACACACACACAATCACACACACATTCATACACTAGGGACAATTTTTCCAAGGTGCCAATCAACCTACAGTTGGACCGGGAGGAAACCGGAAAACCCGGAGAAAAACCCCCTGAGGCACGGGGAGAACATGCAAACTCCACATATGGCCGAGACGGGAATCAAACCCGGACCCTGGTGGTGTGAGGCGAACGTGCTCACCACTAACTGCATGAAAACTACATGAATTCGTCCAATAAACGATCTAGAAAACAATAAATAATGCATTACTTGACCAAATAATCGAACTTCCCGTACGTGTGATATTTGTGCTGCATTTCTCGTTATTCCTTCGTTAAACATTCGATTCGCTCGGCGTCCTAATTGTTTCTCCGCGAGATTGAATTACCGGCACCTTCTGAGAACCACTAATATTCAGAAGCCCCGAGTAAATCTAAAGAACAAATGAAAGGACAAAAGGATCCGCTCGATGCAGCCCGATGGCAACGAAGAGTCATGCAAAGTTCATTCTCTGAAAAGCGCAAAGCCCACATTCTCCATAACGCGTCTTTTTTTCCCCCGCCCCTCGCGTGCACGAAGACCTCGGAGGTGTTTTTCGACCCTTCCCTTCGAAACCACTTAAAAACAACGTCTCGGAGCGAACACGGAAAGACTTTTGCGGCGAGACCCCGAACGGAGGGAGGACTCTCGCATCTGTCATCTCCGCTCATTTCTTGCACCTCGGGTCGAGAGCTCGAGCGAGCGAGAGCGCCCCATGCATTATTTAGATAGGCGATAAAATTCCGCTGTGTTTAGCTGCGCCGAGGTGCGAGCGTCTAAAAATACTAGGACGAAGTAATGAAACCTCCAGGTACGCAGAGGAATCTCGGATGAGACCGGGGCCTCCTGCTAAATAAGTGGCCCAGATATCCTGTCATTGTGCTCATGCCATCGCTTATATAAGACGCCAGATGCCGTGATTAGTGGCGAGCGTTGACGAGATTAATGCTGGGGACGCATTAGTAACGCGCGCGCGCTATTATCGATAGGCGTCCGCGTGTGCCTTATTGCCGCTCGTCGGTATTAAGTGTCAGACAACACACGCGTTACTTTTTTTTTTTTCCTTTTCTTCCGCTTTTTAAAACGAATGCTTATTGGATTTTTACTCATATTTATAAATCTTATTTTCCCACACTGTTCAGAGGCTTTTTTTTTCTATTTAAATGCAAATACTGGCGCCTCAAATCCCAAAGTTGGAGCGAAGAAGATTCAGACGAACATTATGAAATAATATAACGTGGATAAACACGGGTTTATCTCGGGTAAGGAGCGGATCTGCGATATCGCACGACAACAAATGAAAAGGGCTTCGCGGTGAATTTGATTCACAAGCCGAACACGTGGGCGTTAATTAGAACCGAAAAAAGTATATTATTATTATTTTTATTTGTGTGTGTGTGTGTATCTGTATTTTACCGTAGTATTTGAGACAAATCTCCTACTTTTCTCTTGCGAAATAGGTCGTTTTTATTTATTTGTTTGTTTAATTATTTATTTATTTACGAGCGTATAAAAAAAAAACACCGATCAGGCTGCGTTTTGAACTTGTTTTGATTGGTGGCATCTACTTAACAGCTACGTCCAATTCTTGCGTCAGTTCAACAGCAAACACAACTCTATAATTGGGGTCTGATAATGCATTCTGTCCACTGCGTCCCAGCCGATATAATGCAATCAAGCCGTGTCACATTTTCCTGCTAATGAGAAACAAGCATGGGAAATTGCAGCTTGTTCATTTCCACCACCTCAACCACATTCCCACATTCTCTCTCTCTATCTCTCTCTCTCTCTCATTCATCTTTCACTTAATACTCAATGTATTCTGTATGTTCGTCAAGTCTTCTGAAAGTGACGTTTGAATACCATGGTACAGGGCGTCTTTTTTTTTAAGCCTTTGATCAAATTAAATTCTGGGAAGTGGTCGCTTAGTGTGTATGGGATTTGGATTTCGAACCTCTCTCGGGCCCCTTAGCAAGGCCCTTACCTTGCATGAATAAGATGCATGACTATAAGATTGCCATTCATTTAATTCATTCTTTCATTCATTCATTCATTCATCTTCTACCGCTTTATCCGATCTTCCCTCGGGTCACGAGGAGCCTGTGTCTGTCTCAGACGTCTATGGGCATTAAGGCAGGATACACCCTGGATGGAATGCCAACCCGTCGCAGGGCACACACACACACTCACTCACACACACATTCACACACCAAGGACAATTTTCCAAGGTGCCAATCAACCTACCGTACAAGTTTTTGGACCGGGAGGAAACCGGAGAAAACAGAGTTTGAATCCTGGTATTGCCAAGCTGCCACTCTTGTGTCTTTGAGCAAGGCTTTTAACCCCCTATGTGCTCTGGGGGCATCATATCATGGCTGACCCTGCGCTCTGACCCCACCCTCTGAGCAAGCTGTGGTATATGAAGAAACATTTACACTGTACTATGACAAATAAACGCTCTTCTTCTTTAATCCTCAACTGCTTGTAAGTTGTTAAGGATAAAGGCGTCTGCTGAATAACGTAAACGATTCTTTTTTATATGGTGGTGTATTTTTGATCGGAAGGTCAAGGGTTCAAATCCCAGCCCCACCAAGCTGCTCACCTGTGGAGTAAGATCTTAGAGTACCTGTAAGTCAGTTTGTCTCCTAGCAGTTGCTGTTACTCCTGTAGTTGCTATGCAGTCTGTGATGTCTCCAGCCCGCATAGGAAATATATATATATATATATATATATATATATTTACAGCTTATAAACCATTAATGAGCACGCTCAGGCCAGCGGAAACCCGCTGTGCACGGGAGCCGCCGTAAAACAGCGTTACGCGAGCGCTTCTCAGAGACAAGGCAGTTAACGAGCTTCGTTGCGTCGCGCGTACAGATGTGTGCGCGGCGGTTATCGCGTGTCGCATCCAGATGCCCGGCCTGCACCGCGGACCTTAATGTAATGGATGCAACAGGGACTTCCACTGCCTGCCTCCGCTCCGGTGGCCGACCCGCCAGCTCGCTGTTTTAATTAACGCTGGCATTTATGTCACTGTTCCTTCTTTTCCGTTCCAGCCCGTAGCTCGTCCCTTGGCTAGCAGACAGATGGCCACTTATTAGTGATAATTAAAATTCCATCATTGATCATAGTTTGTAGTCTTATTTAATTCGCGTCTTGTTAATAATTAACACGAGGGAGATGTATTGGAGCCATTTAAGTGTACTGGGTCGAGGCTAGTCCCGGATTGACTGCTCCTTCCCTTGACGTTGACCCTCTGCTTGGCGGAATAAGTGATTCAATGCTCCATAATTAGCTTAAATATATATATATATATATATATATATATATATATATATATATATATATATATATATATATATAATATATATGTTTAGTTTTTGTCTTGTTTTTTTTTCCTGCACTACAATACACACTCCGTACTCTGCCGCATTTGACTCCGCAGCTAAGCAAAGCTAAATTGATATCCAGCCGGAGTTTGGAGGCTCCGCCATTTCTCAGCCTGTAATGAAGACAGAACACGGGCTGTGCCTCAGAGCTCCCGGGAAGCGAAGTGGGTCAGAACAAGGACTCGCGTGGCTAGTCGACGTTCCCGGCGACGTTCCGAAGCGCAAGAATAATAGCCGAGGGCCGTATGTTTGATCCCGCATGAGGACGCCGTTGATTATTTTGTGCTTTAAAAATGTGGGTGTGTGTGTTGAGGGGTGGGGTGGGGAGGGGAGGGAGGTGGTGGTATTTAGATAAGCAAAGCCGTTAGCTGGACAAAGGGTTTTGATATTTTCCTTTCATGTTTCGTAAAGCGGCGCAATTACAGGGCGCGTAAAAAGTTGACTTGGTGTGTGGGCTCGTTCAGATACAGTATCGCAGACATCAGGAAATAACAAGCTGCCTTTTTTTTTTTTCAGGCCCCACAATTAGAGAGTGTGTCGGTAAATTTGTGGACATAAACTCGAAGTGAAATGCTGAAGATATAGATATCAAGGATCTTTCTTTTTTTTCCCAGTGTTGTGCTGCACAAATGCCCCTTTGGGGTCGTTTTCAAAAATAGCTTGCTAATTGTTTCTATGGTTTATAGACTGGTTTTTTTTTTGTTTGTTTGTTTGTTTTTATTACTTTTTTTTTACAAACAATTGTTTGGTTTTTTTGCATCAGCATAAAAGATGCATAAAAAAAAACGTGTCTTGGCATTCATAACATATTTGCAGCTGTAAAAATGATTTATTTATATCATTATTTGTAAAGTGAACAATAATTTTTGACCAATTATTCATTCATTTCATTATTCATCTTCTTCTCAGGCATCTATGGGCATTAAGGCCATGGATGGAATGCCAACCCATTGCACGACACAAACACCCACAATCACACACATTAACACACTAGGGACAGTTTTCCAAGGTGCCAATCAACCTACAGTGCATATTTTTGGACCGGGAGGAAACCGGAAAACCTTCACACACACATCACATGGCCAAGACGGGAATCGAACCCCGGACCCTGGCGGTGTGAGGCAAACGTGCTAACCACTAAACCACCATGCCCCTGATCAATTATTATTATTATTATTTATTTATTTTTACATCTGCATTGATATCTTGTGGCTATCGAGCTCATTCTATATGAATATGACATACCACAGAGGCCGATGCGAGTCACATGGCAGAGGTAGGGTTGCATCATCCTGGAGACACATCAGGAAAAGAGCTATTAATTGGATTTTGATTTTGATTTATTTTAATCAGGAGACACATTAGGAAATTGATGATTTGCTGTCTGTCTGAACCAAAGAAAGCAAAAGCAAAAACTATCTGTACTATATTGAATATCATTGCATCATTTGGCATTAAATATCGTATCACATTATATCGCTAACTGCTCCGTATCGTAGCTTTAATGTAACGTCTCACCCAGATACGAATCTCTCAAGTGTACAGTGGATAGAGTAAAGATAAAGCAGCAGTTCAGAAGATTATCAGAGGTCTGGAATCAGTGATTGCAGCACAGTGAGAGATTGATGACAGGGTGTTCAATGTTAAAGGTCTGTGTGTAGCTTGTTACAGGGCTGAAGACATCTTGCTATTATATTAAGCTTGGAACTTGGTGCTTGGTCAGTAGAAAAAGGTTGGCAATACCGGGGCTCGAACCCTGACCTTCTAATCAGTAGCGCAGCACCTTAAACCACTGAGCTACCCCCCTCAGGAAACTGGGGTCAGAGCGCAGGGTCAAGCCATCGTACAGCGCCCCTGATTGGTGGTTCGAGCCCCAACACCACTAAGTGGCCGCTGTTGAGCCCTTGAGCAAGGCCCTTAACCCTGTTTGCTCTGAACCAGGTTTACCCTGGAAACCCAGCGTTTTAATATATATATGTGTGTGTGTGTGTGTGTGTGTGTGTGTGTGTGTGTGTGTGTGTGTGTGTGTGTGTGTGTGTGTGTGTGTGTGTGACATAACAGATGTGTGAGACTGATATAAAAGTTCATACAGATTATTTACACACGGGAGGACAAGGAGCGGAGATCGGGGAAAGGCGCTGGGGCAAAAATAAGGAGAGGACTCGAAAGAATGCACGGAAGACAGGAAGTGGAAACAGCAGTGCTGGAGATTTGTCCAACATAATGAAACATAGAAGGGATGTGATAAAGTCCGTATCACCGTTACAAGACCGGATCCGGAGTGCTATGGGTGATGAAATAACAGAGAACAGGTGTAGGGTAAGGGACACAGTGGTTTAGTGGTTAGCAAAACATGCACGGTAGGTTGATTGGCACCTTGGAAAATTGTCCCTAGTGTGTGAATGTGTGTGTGAATGTGAGAGTGTGTGTGTGTGTGTGTGTGTCCTGCAATGGGTAGGCATTCCATCCAGGGTGTATCCTGCCTAAATGCCCATAGACGCCTGAGATAGGCACAGGCTCCCCGTGACCGGAGGGAAGATCGGATAAAGTGGTAGAAGATGAATGAATGAATGAAGGTGTAGGATATTAGAACTCGGGTGAGAGAGCATTGTGATTGGGTGGTGGTAGAACCTGGCAGATCTGTGACAACACAGTGTATATATATATATATATATATATATATATATATATATATATATATATATATATATTATATATATATATATATATATATATATATATATATATATATATACACTTTTGCACACACTTGTAAATAAATATAACCTTCTTAAGGCCTCATTATATATAACATTTTACTCTCCTTTTTTTTTTCACCTCAATCTTTTAATACTGCCCGTAGTTCGCCCGTAGCCTGCATTCTATAAACTGTCACTGACCTACACAAATAAATGATGAAACTTGATTATGAAAAAGCCAGTTGAAAAGTTTAGAAGGCTGGTATTGTCAAGACAGATTACTGGAGCTCATAGGACCAAGAAGTCTACAGCATCCTGTGTGGTAAAAAAGAAAAGAAAAATCCCAATGCCTTATTGCAATATTGTATTCTCGTGCTCGTGCATCTAATCAGCATTTTATAGGGCAGGTATAATAACAAGATCGTGGCAATAAGAATTGATAAGACACAGAAAAGAAAAAAAATAATGGTGCAATTATTTTATTATTATTATTATTATTATTATTAGGACTCTTAATAATAATAATAATAATATAATAATAATAATAATAATAATAATAATAATAATAAATAGGGGGCACGGTGGCTTAGTGGTTAGCACGTTTGCCTCACACCACTAGGGTCCGGGTTCAATTACCGTCTCGGCCATGTGTGTGTGGAGTTTGGTCCAAAAACGTGCACGGTAGGTTGATTGGCACCTTGGAAAATTGTTCCTAGTGTATGAATGTGTGTGTGAATGTGTGTGTGTGTGTGTGTGTGCCCTGTGATTGGTTGGCATTCCATCCAGGGTGTATCCTGCCTTAATGCCCATAGACGCCTGAGATAGACACAGACTCCCTGTGACCCGAGGGAAGATCGGATAAAGCGGTAGAAGATGAATGAATGAATGAATAATAATAATTAATAGGACTCTTTTGGACTGCCATATAAATTACTTTCTATGATAAATTTTCATAAAAAAAAAAAAGATTTTTAACGCACAATAAATTCAAAACCAATGCGTTTGTGGTTGTGTTGTTGTTGTTTTTTTGCTGATGTGTTGTTCATTTGTGTGGATTTCTACTTAATGTGCACTTTTTAGTGCTTCTCAAATGTTCTCTAGACGTTCAGGAAAATCGGGGCTGCTCGAGAAACAAGGGATTTTAGGACCTTTAGGATGAACCTCTCCTCAGATCAGGGATATTCTGTGAGGCATGCAGGCTCCCTCCCTTTTTTCCTCTCTCTTTTACATCATTTCCCAGTGTTGTAAAACACCACATTCAAGTTTCCTCGTGACCTTCATGTGCCTCCTCGCATCCCACCCCGCAGTTTTAATCCTCACGGCTCAAAAGAGACCATGACCCCGGCTAGAACGGACAATTACACACCGCATTCATTATGCATCTTAATCTCGAGATTTGGCGTTAACCGTCTCTTTCTTTACTGATTGATTTATTGCTGGATTTTAATGAGGTTTTTAACAAAAGTTCATTTTCCCCCCCTCAGTTTTATGGGAACAAGACATACTTGTGTAATACTGCGTTCCTCTGTAACAATGGTGTGTAGGCGTGGCTTCATAAAGATGGCGTTCATAAAGAGGTGGGTTGGGTCAGGTAGGTCCTGTGTAAATTTCATTCCTTTAACCCTGCTATAATGTAAGTGAACCCTCAACAGGAGCTGTCAAGTTCTGCCTTGTGTGATGACGTAAAAAGACGTCTCACCCGGACTCACTGTTAGACCTTTAATAAGACAGCGGGTGGTTGCGCTGCTGTTTGGTCGCACAAAGATGAAACGTGATGAACTTTCTTGTCTCACACGAAAAGCAATGCATTTGGGTATCCTTCAATATCCCACGTATGCAGTGCGCAAATGCACAGGTGCTGTGCTTCAAGCGAAGCCACGAGACCCCGAGCCTGCAAGGTATCAGAAAGGAACATAAATGAGATTCGAGATTCTGGATGACTTCAAAGAGTGGGGGTGGGGGGGGGGGGGGGGGGGGGGGGGTGAAGGCTACATCGAGAGATCAGGAATGATGATATATTGCCTTGTGACCCTTAACACACACACACACACACACACACACTTTAATACACAGAAGCAAGCAAGGACACAGGGGAGGAACAGGGAAGCTCAGTAATGCCTCTGTAGCACATCACTGGTTTAAACTTCATGCAAATTTCATACAAATTGAAGCAGTCGACGAGGATTTCATACAAATGAACCTCCACTTTAACACTCTTCAGTTGAGCTGTTTGAGATTTGCATTTTGGTCTTGTGTTGGTCATGTTATATATATATATATATATATATATATATATATATATATATATATATATATATATATATATATATATATATATATATATATCTATATCCCTCGGGTCTGTGTCTATCTCAGGCATCTATGGGCATTAAGGCAATATACACCCTGGATGGAATGCCAACCCCTCACAGGACACACACACACAACATTCCTACACACATTCATACACTAGGGACAATTTTCCTCGGTGCCAATCAACCTACCGTGCATGTTTTTGGACAGAGGGGGAAACCGGAGAACCCGGAGAAAAACCCCCTGAGGCACGGGGAGAACATGCAAACTCCACACACACATGGTGGAGGCGGGAATTGAACCCACAACCCTGAAGGTCTGAGGCGAACGTGCTAACCACTAAGCCACCGTGCCCCCTAATATATACATGTATGTCAAATGTACAGATATCGTACATCGAATCGAATAGTATTGATTTCTGGCGACCACAAATATCTTTTATCTTTAATATATTTGAACACTTAATCATTATTGGTGAGACGATGTACTGTTTTTCTTTTTTTTATGACATTATTACAGTATATCGTGTCTGTAATGCTAATAACTATATTTACCCTACTTATCCCAAACAAAACAACAACTCCTGCCATAGAGAATGAATGAATTCGAATGAATTACAGAACATACGGACAAACATCGGCCTGGGATTCGAATGTTCGCTTCACCCCGCATCTGCATCTGGACGTCTTCCACTCCAACCCGTGGAATCATTGTCTTCCTGGAGCTGCCTTTGTGCATTTCTGTTTTTTTTAGCACACAAAGACGATTGAATGTAATAACAGTTTGCAGATGAATGACATACGGCTGGAAAAGTCAGGTGTCTATATTGTGTGTACAATACAACAAAGGACAAAAGGGAAAAGTGATACGAATTCCCGGTAATTGATTCTCACCCCCCCTCCCCCTCATGATATTGGGCTATTTTTTATTTTATTAATAGACGCTATCATTTGGACATTCCGAATCGTGCGTAAATCATAAATCCTGCCCGCTTTCCCTCTCATCCATCTGTTTTGCCTCGGCATGACAGCAGGAAATGAGCTTTTGCTGCTATTTCCTCTTTTCTTCCTTTTAATCACATTCTCGCTTCAGAACGAGTCTGCGCGTTTGGCGACTCGTCTTCTGTCCGGCCCGCTGGGTTTGAACGCCGCCAACGTGAACAGGAGGTAGTATTTCACATCTCGCGTATCCACTTAAATGCCGGTTCCTTGTGAAATAAAGCTGTTTGCAGGGTTTTTCCGATGGCCCACGAGGTCACGTGTTAAGAAACAGAGATGTAGTTTTTTGGGCACGTCATGTATTTGATGTGACAGTTTTCTAAACGCTTATTAATAAGTGCACGGGGCTCGGGTTTCGAGCTGTCTGTTTAGATCATCCCCCAATCAAAGTGACATCCTGTTGTGTCTGGAGGCTAATAACTAGTGTCGTGTTCACCATAGCATCACTACAGGAGCATTTCAATATCAGGCTAATTCTTCTGATGAGTATTTTTTTATTTTTTATTTTTTTTGCTTTAAACATGCACTCCAATTAAAACATGACAGGATATTCATTACGGAAGATAATTATATAATGAATCAATTACATATTCATTCATTCATTCATCTTCTACCGCTTTATCCGATCTTCCTCAGGTCACGGGGAGCCTGTGTCTATCTCAGGCGTCTATGGGCATTAAGGCAGGATACACCCTGGATGGAATGCCAACCCATCGCAGGGCACACACACACACACACACACACACACACATTCACGCACACATTCATACACTAGGGACAATTTTCCAATGTGCCAATCAACCTACCGTGCATGTTTTTGGACCGGGGGAAACCGGAGAACCCGGGGAAAAACCCCCTGAGGCACGGGGAGAACATGCAAACTCCACACACACATTCCCGAGACGGGAATCGAACCCGGATCCTGGCGGTGTGAGGCGAACGTGCTAACCACTAAGCCACCGTGCCCCCCAATTACATATTATAGAAGTATAATTTCGCATTTTCCATACGGAATGTAACGCTAATGGTTTGCCACTAGAGCAAATGCTCCTGAATGCTTCATTGTGATTGGTCCGTTCTGATCTGTGAGATTTATCATAAAAGGGAAAAATAATTGGTTATACAATAATGTTTTCTGAGAAGACGTTATTATCCATTTTCTAGTAGCCTTTGTCATTTCCTTGAGGGCCTTCAGGGCCAGCAAGGCCTTCTTCACAAGCCTAAACGCTATTATGATCGCTGGCTTACATTTTACAGCGCTGTAAAATTATCGCTGACTTACACGATGCTTGAAAAAGCTGGAATTTGTGACAAAAGGTCGTCCCAAACATGAAATGTTTATACTTCCCTGTACCAAAACATAGAATTTGCCTTCATCTCATTTCCCCAGGAAGACTCCAGGGTCATTTTATGAAGTGAATTTTGTAATAGAGACGATGTATACAGCTGCGGCTGCAGTGAAAGGAGACATGGTTGTCCGTTGTGTTTCTTGCTTTTAAAAAATGACATTCATCCTTTTCTCCGGATAATATTCCTGTAACGTTAATTCTAACGTTATTATTAGTGATGCGTTTGCAAGCATCGAAACTCGTCCGGAATTTTTTGTCCAATTGTCACGAATCATAGCTCGTATCGTGTGGGCCGATGATATGAGGTGTGCTATTACTTTTATAAGGAATTCCGAATTCCGAACCCGGGGCCAAAAAGCGAGAATTTTTTCCCATAGAAAATGAATGGGGCCGAACTTTCGTGCCTCACAGTTCGACCTGTGAGCGTTTGACATGCATATATGGCATATCCACTCGTAGGGGAGTGGATCACGATCATATACGCACCTCCCGAACCCCACACACGTTCAGCATTTCGGGAAATCCGCGACATTCCGGCCCCATAGAGAATGAATGGGGAAATTTGACTCTCTGATGTTCGGCCCGTGTTCGACCGATATGCACATTAAACATATCCACTTGTAGATGTGATGGAGTAGGTCACGAACATTTGACTGCCGAATGGTGTCACGTGGCCGCTAACGTGAAAAATCTGCGAAACTGCGAAACTTAGACACAGGGTCATGTGACATGTCTAAATGACGGAGTCGGACCCTGGATAATTAGATTTATGTCATGTCATTTCACTGGCCCCTCCCTCTCCCGAAAAATGCCCAAAGCGGGTGTATTTGGTATCTAAATACTCGTCTCTCCGAACAAGCTAGCATTTTGAATTCAACTCTAAATATTAAACAGACCAGGCTCTTAGTGTCGCACACGGAGCTGCGGTTTGCTTCAGCAAGCATCACTCACATTTTCTTCAGGAAATGTCCCATGTCTAGTTCTTATTATTATCCTGAACAGATATATAAATGTTTGTGCGTTTAACTGGGAGGTGGTGGCTTAGTGGTTAAGGTGTCGGCCTCTGGACCAGAAGATTGCAGGTTCAAACCCCACAACCAACAAGCTACCACGAGTGGGCCCTTGAGCAAGACCCTTAACCCTCAATTGCTCAGTTGTAAGTCGCTCTGGATAAGGGCGTCTGCCAAGTGCCAGAATTATAAGTGGGATTTCATCTTGGATTAAAAAATAAAACGAAACATGATGGACGAATGTTAGAACCATGAGGTGCTATGGAGGAATGTGGAAGCTTAGTGATGAACAGAGTGTTTACACTGACACCCAGTCGGTGAGAGAAATGAGAGAGAGAGAGAGAGAGAGAGAGAGATAGAGAGAGAGAGAGAGAGAAAGAGATAGTGAGGGAGAGAGAGAGAGAGAGATGGAGACTGACAGAGTAAGAGAATAACTGGAAATCTACATCAACGGAGCTGCCACTTGCCGATCGATTTGTTGCCATGGGTTTTGTGGAAAATGAGGAGGAACGGAAAGGGAAAAGGAGAGAGAGAGCGAGAGAGAGAGGGAGAGAGAGAGTGGGAAAAAACAAACTTGGCCACATTGTGAAAATGACAGTCAATTAAAAACAAAGCAGGGAGATGAAATGCTTTGAGTAGGACAAACCGGCTGAAGCACTTGTCAACAATAGCGTCCTCTAGAGAGACGGAGATGGAGACGGAGACTTATGAATAGGCAGTATGCAATTTGTGAGCTGTCTATGCGCATGATGAATGAGAAGTACACAAAAAAAAACAAAAACAAGAAGGGGACAAAAAAAATTTGGGGTGGGGAGGGGTCTTGCACATGCAAATTCGTTCTGAGTAAATAAGGCTGTAATTGAAATAGATCAAGTAATTGAATAATCACCATTAGCCCAGCAGATGTGCAGGCACAGGATTAGACAATTACGCAAGGTGTTCCTCTGTCTAATTGGACCGGCACATGCTGCCCCTATTCTCTCGTTTCCGCTTATTTAGCCCCGTGTCCTGCTTTTACACGCGGACCTGTGTCGTATTCGCGGAGAAATAATTGAAATGGCGACCGCTTTAAATGAGCTTCAATCTAATCAATGGTATATCTGAATATTATTCATTCATTCATTCATCTTCTACCGCTATATCTGATCTTCCCTCCGGTCACGGGGAGTCTGTGTCTATCTCAGGCGTCTATGGGCATTAAGGCAGGATACACCCTGGATGGAATGCCAACCCATCGCAGGACACACACACACATTCACACACACATTCACACACTAGGGACAATTTTTCAAGGTGCCAATCAACCTACCGTGCATGTTTTTGGACCTGGAGGAAACCGGAGAACCCGGAGAAAAACCCCCTGAGGCACGGGGAGAACATGCAAACTCCACACGCACATGGGCGAGACAAGAATTGAACCCGGACCCTGGCGGTGTGAGGCGAACGTGCCCCCACTAATCCACCGTGCCCCATTGAATATTATTCATTCATTCATTCATTAATATTTTACCGCTTTATAGAATTTTCCTTCAGGTGTGGGGGGGGGGGCCTGTAGTGCACTTTGACCTCCTCAATCTTCTCATGATCAGATGTCTTGAATACTTAGAAATCGTAATCACGTCGGGCCGTTTCCTGCAGGAGGATTATAAAAGGGACACACTTACGAACTGACATTGCTAATCGTTAGCTTATAAGCGCTTTTAGTCTATCCCGGTCCGATTTCCACTGATCCAAAGCTTCAATGTTTTTTGTTTGTTTATTGTGACTGTTGTTTTTGTCCAAAATCTATTGGAACATCTTCCCGGAAGAGTGGAAAGAAATTATAAGCACTAAATAGCAAATTTACGCTGAACGTCCAACTTCCTTTCGTTGCTTCTCGGGCACTTTGTGACCCGGCTGACCGTCACAGACGCCACTTAATTCCTGCCGTGTAGGTTCTAAGCCGTCACGGAGGCGTGCGCACGTGTGTGTGCGCGTCGAGACATTCGGTTTGTCAAATAATTTGCGTTTACGGCGAACGCACACAGACACGTACACGCAGCCGTACGTTCCCCAGCTTCAGATATCTGTAGCTGCCACATGTTTGGATTTCAAATGTTTTTCTCTCAGTGGAAGAAAAAGAAGGGTTGGGGGGGGGGGGGGGGGGGGGGGGGGGGGGGGGGGGGGGGGGTGGGGGGGGGGGGGGGGGGGGGGTGGGGGGGGGGGGGGGGGGGGGGGGGGGGGGGGGGGGGGGGGGGGGGGGGGGGTTGCGGAGAGGGGGAAGTGAGACGGGGGCAGGAAAAAAAAAAGAAGAAAAAAATAGGCACAGCGCCTTTGAAAAGTGGCAATCCCCTGTACAGCCTTCCTTCTTCTCCTTCAGCTGTGCTTTTGTGTGTCGATAAGAGTTTGTGACGGAGTAGCTCTTTAATCCGTCGGGGAAGGTTTTTACCAGAGGGGCGCTAGCGTCGGATTTGTGCTTCAGTATCACTTCACTGGGCTGTTTTACAGCACCAAAGCCCATCTCAGCTTTCTTCACCGCCTGCCAAGGAATTTGGCAGAGCTCTCGCCTCACTTATTTTTTTAATTTCGTCTTCTCCTTTTTTTTTTCTTTAATAACATAACAAATAAACATGCGTGAAAAGAGCTTAGATTTCTGTCTGCAGTAAAAAAACAAAACAAAAAAAAAAGGACTTTAACAAAGATTTTATTTTAAAAAGAAAAGCAGGATGGTTTAGTTACGCAGGGGGTTTCGAGATGGAGTTTTTTTTTACGAGAGTCACGTTCAGGTCCTCGAGAAAGGTCTTAGTCCTTCAAGTGCACCATCAAGAGTTCAGAGCATGGGTTTTAAGCCAGTGGACATATACACACACACACACACACACACACACCCACACACACACACACACACACACACACACATATATATATTTATGGGGGCACAGTGGCTTAGCAGTTAGCACGTTCACCTAACACCTCCAGGGTCGGGTGGGTGTTCGAGATGTGGAGTTTGCATGTTCTCCCCGTGCCTCAGGAGGGTTTTTCTCCGGGTTCTCCGGTTTCCTCCTGGTCCAAAAACATGCACGGTAGGTTGATTGGCACCTTGGAAAATTGTCCCTAGTGTGTGAATGTGTGTGTGTGTGTGTGTGTGTGTGTGTGTGTCCTGTGATGGGTTGGCATTCCATCCTCCAGGGTGTATCCTGCCTTAATGCCCATAGACGCCCGTGATGAGATAGGCACAGACTCCCCTGTGACCCGAGGGAGATCGGATCGGATAAAGCGGTAGAGAAGATGAATGAATGAATGAATGAAATTATTAAATGTATAGCATCCTTACTAAATGCCTGATCAGGGTTTTGGGAATTGTAAGCACCTTTGAACTCTAGGATATAAAAAAAGGAGGGGGGAATACAAAGTATGCTTTTTTTGACATTGTACTTGGATCGAGACCACTAAAATGGGCCCTTGAGCGAGGCCCTTAACCACTTTACCACTGTCTTGTGCGACAGAATTGTAAGTCGCTTTCAATAAGCGTCTATCCCAAATACATTAAATGTAAATGTTTGAAAGTAAAGTGGGATATTGATTGGAAGGTCAGGGGTTCGAAATGTAATATTACCGAGCTGCCACTCTTATGGCTCTTAAAGTTTTTTGCCTCAGGGTGGCCGATCCTGTGCTCCGTCCTATATCTATATATACTATATATCTATATATATATATATATATATATATATATATATATATATATATATATATATATATATATATATATATATATATATATATATATATACAGTATGAGTCGCGTATGTGTATGTTATTCCACCTTCATTATTACACCATTAGAACAATATATAGAAACAGAAGGAAAATCCCGAATACGAAACACAATGCGTTGTTAATTTTGGTGTGCGTCTGTGAATCAATATCTGTATATACTGTAGCGCTGTAAACAATTATAGACCTCCAGCCTGTGCTGTAAATGTTACACATTTTAAATCATCACTTTAACTTCAACACATTTTAATGGGAGGCAACAGATGTTGGTTTGATGGGCCTATAGAGTTGTATGCCAGCCAGGCAGATGCGATTGCATAAAAACAAACAACAAAAAAAACACCCAGTTTTCATCTTTTACATCTCATTTATACCCACTGGGGGAATAAAAGAATATAACGAATTATAATCTGGAGTCATGTGTTTTCTGGGGGGAGAAATAAATAGACAAAAGGCGACCAAAGAGAACTTTAAAACATTTATTTAATTCTTCCTCTGCCCATGATTCCACCGGGTGTAGAATACAGGCCCATCTGGTGTAGAAACTGGGACAAACTGTACTTTGGAAGAAGCCCTCCCCGGGCAAAGAGAGAGGCTTTTGTGAGTTGAAGGCAGAGATTAAATTCTGGAAGTATCTACATTATGAAAACCCCAGAGTTCTGGATCACTGTGACCGAGTCAGGCATATGGTCAGGGAAAAATATTAACTTTGATTAATATTTCAATCGTATTATTATTATTATTATTATTATTATTATCATCATTAGTAGTAGTAACAATGATAATTCAAAAAAACAAATATAAAAATAGTAACTATTACATGGGTTTTCTCTATATTATATAATATTAATAACACATTTATTAATAAAATTATTTAATGAATAAAGTTATTCTACTACTTATGTAGTCATTTTAGTTATTTTAACTACTACCAATAATAATAATAATAATAATAATAATAATAATAATAATAATAATAATACTATAATACAAAATAATAGTATTATTATATATAATTAATTTAAAATAAAAATATATGATGATGACAATAATAATAATATAATAATAATAATAATGGTATTTATATTATCTTAATATAAATTATATCATTATATCATATATTATATTATATATATAGTCTCTATATGATATCTATATATATTGATATATATATATATATATTATATCTATATATATATATATATATATATATATATATATATATATATATATATCTATATATATATATATATATATATATATATATATATATATATATATATATGCTATATATATATATATACTATATATATATATATATATATACTGCTATACTATATAATATATATATATATATATATATATATATATATATATATATATATATATATATATAATATATCTATATATATATATATATATATATATAACATATAACAGAAAATTGATCACAATGATCACGACACCTGTGTGTTCACTAATATTATTAATAGTAATAATTATTAATAATATTGTTGTCTTTTCTGTAACACTTACAATATTTATTTTATAGGATAATACATTTAATAATGAAATGATCAAATAAACATATAATATACTAGTACTAAATACAATTGAGCATAATGTAATAATAGTGACCTACCATATTTAAAAAGTCGGACCATTCAGGACCCCCGTGTGGAATCGTGTGACCTTCTTTTCCCCTCCGGTATTCCGAGGTTTGTGTAGTTTGACTTAATGATTTTAAGGCGCTGAGATCCATTAGCCGATGAAATAGGAATCAGGAGCGTTCGGTCAGAGCAGGCTGCGCTGGTCAATATCACAACTGGAGAGCAATGAAGATCAGCGTCGCCCTGAAATAGGTGCCATGCCCTTCAGAGATCGTTCCTCTCCTCTCAGGCCTCTTGTGATCTCAGGGCCGCTTACGACATCATCATCTCCGCATCACTTATCAGGAACTCAGGCTCGATAAATCAATCCAGGCCGCTCGGGTTTCTCTCAGGCGTCAGCCATGTTTCTTTTTTTTTTTTTCTTTTTTTCTCTCTCTCTCTCTCTCTTCTGAAGCGCTCACACCCGGGAATCACTTATCAGCATGAAACAACTTGATGCTTTGTGTGAAAGCCCGGCGAATGTTCATTAAGTTGTTTTCCAATGAGCGGGCGCCGATCAATAGCGCTGCATTCTCACTAACTCATGCATGTGTCTTTGTTACTTATTCCCTCGGTGAGAGTGATGTGGACGTTCTCACCAATTGTTCGTTAATAAAACCCGAGTTTGAGTACATTGTGTTACACAAGACGTATATATTAGACCATAGTGAGTAATTGAGTGTCTCGCTTGATTCAGTTGTAATGAGAGAAAAAAAGATCAGGGCTTTTTTTCCTCCATGTTCTGTTGAAACACTGTAAAAGTCCGATGGTTGTTCCGACCAGAGGTTTTTTTTGCGCTTATTTTGAGGAGTAGTGAATTTGGCAGATGTTAAAGCTCGAGGATTGGAAGTTTACTCTCATCCCAGGTTACTCCCCCCCACCAACCTGTAAAATGACTTTGTGAAACAGCTCCAAACTTCACAAACTGTGCTGTTCCAAATTGCGAGATTGGTTTAGAAGTTGCATTTGCCTTCAGGCTTTTTTTTTTTTTTTTTTTTAGGTTTTTTTATTATTATTTTTGTTATTTTGTGTCTCATTCATTTTTCTCTAGCTGTTTCCATTCTCAGCGCAATTGAAAATTAAAGGACAATGGCATAAGGACTGCATTTTTACTGGGATAAATAGTCTACATGGCACAAAAACACATAATGACTACAGGAAGCATCTCTCATTTTGGCGAGTGCAAATTTATATATATACAGAAGTTTAAGATATATATATACTTTTGTCAGATTAAATTATATATATCAAGGGTATATATATATATATATATATATATATATATATCGCAAGATTATTATATATAATTATAACTGTATTAATTTATTCATCTTCTACCGCTTTATCAGATCTTTCCCTCGGGTCACGGGGAGCCTGTGCCTAAGAGGAAAAAAATCTCAGGCGTCTATGGGCATTAAGGCAGGATGCACCCTGGATGGAATGCCAACCCATCGCAGGGCACCCACACACCTTCACACCATTCATACACTAGGGACAATTTTCCAATGGTACCAATCAACCTACTGTGCATGTTTTCACCTGCCTACAACTACTTATACTCTTTATATATATATATATATATATATCATATATATATATATATATATATATGGTATATATATTATACGAGATATATATATATATATAGTATATATATATATATATATATATATATATATATATATAAGAGAGAGAGAGAGAGAGAGGCCTTGACATAAAAAATATATAAAAAATAAATGAATTAATTAAAACATCCCCCATAGTAACAAACCTACATGGAAAAACAGATGCTCGATGATCTTTATTAGTCATTAGTCCACTGTTCTTCGGAGCTAAATAGTTTCCCTCTGTTGCTGTGTTTTAGTTGAAGATGTCCCTGGGTGGTTAATGAAATCCTCGCACTCTTGGCCCGGGGCAGATTGAGATCACATGGCACTGGAGGTGCCCAGCACGAGCGACAGATGGAGAGATCTGGATGTGACATATCCATCAGCGTGACTAAGACGCTAGAAAGAGAGCAGGGAGGAACCTCGGTGCGTTCCATCTTGCGCGGGTCGTACACTCCCGCTACATGCCAAAACGTGGTATTACAGCAAAAATAAATAAATAAATATTCCGAATCCTGATACAGTCTGATACAGTGTTGCGATGGATCTTTTATATTTTCTTTTGATAAGGTTTTTATACCGTACATTATGGTGTTTTTGTCGGATTAGCGCCGCATTTTTTCTCTCCTTTTTTCCTTTTTTTTTCCCTTTTATTTCGTTAAAGAGGTATTAAGCAAAAATCCCTCTTTATATTCTCACCGTGATGCGCTTGTGTTCGGACTCGTGGTGTTGAGTGGGCAGCTCAGCATTCTTCACTAATTAAAGCTGTTCGGATTATGGGGGTGTTTTAAGATTTTCGGGGTTTGGGTTTGAAAACACCCCTGGATATTTCTTTATTTTCCTTCATTCATCTTCTACCACTTTGTCCGATATGTGCATTAAGGCAGGATACACTCTGGATGGAATGCCACACCATCGCAGGACACACACACTCACAATCACACACACATTCATACACTAGGGACAATTTTCCAAGGTGCCAATCAACCTATCGTGCATGTTTTTAGACCGGGATGAAACCGGAGAACCCGGAGAAAAACCCCCTGAGGCACGGGGAGAACATGCAAACTACAAACACATGGCCGAGGCGTGAATCGAACCGGGACCCTGGAGGTGTGAGGCGACTGTGCTAACCACTAAGCCACAGTGCCACACTGGATATATATTTATTTATTTATTTATTCATTTATTTATTGATTGATTTGCAAATCTTTATTTTTATTAATTTTTTTGCATGTAATCATGCTTAATTGCAACGTTGGAAATGACAGAGGTCCTACCTCTTCCATTGTGTGCAAAATTATTTGCATTTAGATCTGGATTGTATCTTTTGTTGTTGTTGTTGTCGTTTGTAATTAAGGATTTCAAAACAGTCTCTACAGGGAAGCCGGATGATGCCTGCGGAAGCCTCTTCTTATTGGACAGGAGTTTTATTGAACATGCTGTTAGGATGGGTGGTTAAACAAATACTGCGCTGTGAATTTAAATCTCATTCACATATTTCCCGGGCCCTTCAGTAAGGCCCCTCAAACCTTGCAGATTCTCAGTCGGAATAAAGTTGAAATAAAGGATCTGGATAAGGCCGCCTGTCAAACGACCGTAAACAGCAGATGCTGGAGTTGCATTTACGTAACAGGAATTGGATTCGGACTCTTCGGATGTCTTTCTCTCGTCGGTCAATTCATCATGGGCTCTCGGCCGATCCGTCACTCAGCGGGAGAATCTCCCGGCACTTCCCAGCAACACATGTCACATTTAAACACATGGCGTACATCAGATGTCCTAATTGATCACCTTTTCGTACGCGTTTCTTCCCTTTTTTTTTTCCCTGACTCTACAAAAAGACATGCGTTCGAGTTTACAGCGTAAGTGGCAGTTCAACAAGAGCTATCATTATAGACGTCAAGGCGTATAATTATACACGGTGTAGAGGATTATTTCCTTAGTTCCTTCGGTTTAAGAGTTATTCGGCGAGTCGAAAGTCACAGGAAGACCAAATCAAAAAAGCGAAAACGCAAGCTGTTATTAAAAGATGTTTTACGCCTTATAATAAGCTCCACTCTTCCGGGGAGATGTTCCACTAGAAGAGCATTTCTGGGAAACTCTGTTTTATTCTAAAGGGCCACATGAGCTGCGATCGAGGGCCAAAGAACCTGAACGTCGAAATATGAAATGTTCCAAGTCGATTGATGTGCCTTTGATTTATTTGGATTTATTAAGGTGCAGTAATTGTAGGTAAACGAACATCAATAATAGCTATGTTTCACGCTTAACGTAGCAATTTCTTAGGGAAGGTGTAGCTCAGTGGTCTAAGGCGCTGGGCTGCTGATCGGAAGATCTAGGTTCGAGCCCCAGCATGGCCAAGCTGCCGCCCTTGGGTCCTTGAGCAAGTCCCTTAACCCTCTGTGCTCCAGGTGCGCCGTTTTATGGCTGACCCTGCCCTCTGACCTCAGCTAACAAAAATCAAGCTGGGATATGCGAAGAAAATAATTTCACTGTGCTGTAATGTATATGTGACAAATAAAAGGCTATTACTACTATTACTAACGTGCCCGGCTAAAGGTCCGAGGAGACGTTTCACAGCTCATGATCCCGGCAAACAGGAGAGAGATACGAGGATCAGCTCAATATAGAACAGCTTAATCCAGTTCATCTAGGTGCGTCATAAAATACAGACTTTTTACCTCATTTAAATGTCATTTTTAACAATGGAGATCGGTCATTTATCTCCAATATCCGGTAAAAATATTATCAGATGGAGGCTTCACGTGGGAAACTGTACCAAATACTCATTTGGTGGCAGACACCCTTATCCAGAGCCACTTACAACTGAGCAATTGAGGGTTAAGGGACTTCCTCAAGGGCCCACTAGCAGCAGCTTGGTGGTGGAGGGGGTTGAAACATGTGAAATACTTTATCTATCTATCTATCTATCTATCTATCTATCTATCTATCTATCTATCTATCTATCTATCTATCTATCTATCTATCTAACTGTCTGTCTGTCTGTCTATCTATCTATCTATCTATCTATCTATCTGTCTATCTATCTATCTACCTATCTACACGTTAGCTCAATGGTGAAAGCATCAGTCTCTGGTCCGGAGTATAGCAAGTTCAATCCCACCGCCACCACCATGCTGGGCCTCAAAGCGAGGCCCTTAACCCTTGTTGCAAGCGTTATAAGTCGCTCTGGATAAGGGCGTCTGCCAAAAGGTGTAAATGTAAATGAGCAAAAGTACCGGGACACCCTACTCGTATGCGTTCCTATTCCGGAATTTTTATTGTAAAATTCTGAAGCGCTCCCCCCCACGCTTGTATCGGATGTTCGGAAATTAGGAACGCGAATTTCTCCTGCATCAGGGAACTGGGGAATGTGTAAAGAGAGGAGGTTATAACAGCTAATTATGGCCCTTAGACATGAAACAGATTGTTCAGATTCTTTTAAGTAGTTTGAACTCATTCTGAACCAGATATTAAAGCACTGGAGGGTGGTGACAGTATACACGCAACAGAAAGAGGAACTTCCATCCTTCACCTCGACAAAACCTGGAGTAGAAAAAAAGGTCAGGCCAAAAAAAAAAACACAAAGATCCATGCAGTTTAATAGACGGCTAGACGGCAAACTTCACCTCGCTGTTAACAAACGATCCGATCACGGCTCTGGCCGTATTAGTAAGGGAACGACACGTGATGGCGACATGTGTGAAACAGATGGCTTTAATAAGCTGGAGTGTGGCTGTGTTGTTTTTATCTTTACTCATCTCTGTCAAAGTATCAGTAGATTGATTTTCAGTATACAAAACAAAAAAAAACACAAAAAAAGCTTTCTTTTAAGCCGCTAATCCGAATCATCGCTTCCTGCCGAGCGTGAAGGACGGACTGGGACAGAGGGCGTTAGCAATAACAATAGTGGTTTTGGAGTCGTGTCGATGAGGTACGAAATGGAACGTCGTATGTGGAAAGCTGTGAGATTTGCATGAGAATTTGGATTCTATAGATTGATCACCGATTTCCTGCTGATCACTGGCCTTTAATTCAACCGTGAAGAACGGATGAGGGCCATCATCTGCCCGGGGGTCTTACACGGGACTTTCTTTTGCATTTCGTCCCCCAGTCTTTGTGTACTGTATGGTTAAGGTTAAAGCAGCCTATAAAGACCATCTGTAGCTGTAGACAAACAAATTGCCGTCTACTTACTATAAATTTACAAGAAGCAAGAAAATACATAGAAATTTTCTAATGCATTGAAATAGAGTCCAACACCTTAACCACTGGGCTACCACCTCCCTAGGAAGGAGTTCCTTCATAAACACTGTGTGTAAGTGTACCTAGAGGTATTACTGCTGTTCTGAAGGTAAATTGTGTTCACAACAAATATTGATTTGATTTCCATTTGTCTTTTCTTCATTCACTGCATTTCGTTCATTGATGAAATGATTAAAGCATTTTGTTTACAGCATTTTTTCACACCTGCCTAAAACTTTAGCACAGTATATTCATTCATTCATTCATTCATTGATTTTCTACCTCGCTATCCGATCCTCCCTCGGGTCACGGGGAGCCTGTGCCTATCTCAGGCATCTATTGAGCATATGGGCATACACCCTGGATGGAATGCCAACCCATCGCAGGACACACACACACACACACCCACATACTAGGGACAATTTTCCAAGGTGCCAATCAACCTACCGTGCATGTTTTTTTCGACCAGGAGGAAACCTTGAGAACCCGGAGAAAAAAACCCTGAGGCACGGGGAGAGCATGTAAACTCCACACACACACATGGCCAAGACGGGAATCGAACCCGTATCCTGGAGGTGTGAGGTGAACGTGCTAACCACTAAACCACTGTGCCCTATATATATATATATATATATATATATATATATATATATATATATATATATATATATATATATATATATATATATATATAATATATATATATATATATATATGCTTGGATTCATTCAGACACTCACTTGGGGAGTGTTTTATAATTATTCCAAAGACCGTTTCCGCCGTCCCAAACGTCTCTGTGCATCCTCTCGGCACGGCAACATTTAGATTCGCGTCGGAGGATTTCCAATCCGTTCGTTTGGCTTTTCGGATGTAACTGGACTAATAACGCATGCGTGACATGTAAACACCGGGAGGAGGAGGAGGAGGAAGGGGGGAAGGGGTGGAGGGGGGGGAAAACAATATTCAAACGCATTTAATTAAAGTTCTGCCAATTCAAGTGAGGGAAATGTGCAGAATGACATTTTAATTAAGTTGTGAATGGTAGTAATCATTACTGAAGTGTTGCATATGAGTATATTTACTTGTAAAAAAAAAAACGAAAAAAAAAACCCTCAATGATTCGGTTGAATATGGAAAGGTATTTTTATCTGAATGGTTAACGGTTAACATTGTGCGCTGAGGATACTGAAAAAGATTTATTTCTTTATTTACTTAACTAATAATAATAGTAATAAATATAGCTGTGAGCAGAGATGACGGGCCCAAGCACATTATTATGGTTATTATTATTATTATTAGTAGTAGTAGTATTATTTTTATTATTAATATTATTAATATTATTATTATTATTATTATTATATACAACGCAATGACACAATTAAAATTTAATTAATTTTAAACAATTAAAAGCTTTTGAAACACAGAACCTCACTCAAACACTCCCCACAATATGAGCAAACACTTTACGAACTTTCACCAATACGAACAATACGAAGTCATCCGAAATGGAAAATTTGTTCGGAAAAAAAAATGCCCTGCTAACTAGTCACAGAGCTTAACGAACGCCGAGCGTAGCAACCGAGTATAAAATCCATATAACGCCTCCCGCCTGCTCCTCCACCACATATTAACCGCAACATTCCATGGTAAATCACATACTTACTGTATACATTACTGTATTATTTTATACTGTTTATTCGTTTTATTTGAAAAGCCCACATGAGCGTGTTTTCGTGATTTACGTGTAAATATGGCCGAGTGTCCTGTAGTCCGTCCTCTTCATTGAGCTATGGGGGAGCTCATTGCGTTACGAACTCTCTTGTCCTCTGCGATATAACCGCTTCACACGTGCTGAGCAAGAGATGTCAAAGGATTCTCGTTTGGACAAAAACGGGCTTCCATGAGACCCAGCTGTATGTGTGTGTGAGCCTGGGATGCGGATTACAGTGTGTACCAAATAGCGCGCCCCGAAGCGGAAAACTCGAGAGGATCCATGCTGGGCGATTAGAAAACGGGAAAGATTCGGCGTGGCTCCTCGGTGCGGCACCTCCGTCTTTGCATCCGAGCCAAAGAGGGCGCCGTTTCCGCCGCTTCGAGACGAGGGCGCGGCGGTTCACGGCGTTGTAATCTGTGTCTCGCTTATGTGCGAGCTTGTTTCCAGGCAACAATAAGCCTCGCGTGTGCCATTTTGTTTTGTTTTGATAATTGCTTCTCATATAGAATCGCACCATATTCTTTCATATTGTTCATCCGAGGTTGCTTGGCGTTTTTTTTTTTCCTCCCAAGTAGACTGGTTCAATGCTACCTGGTTTGTTGACCTTGTGTACGTGTCCGCCTGTCTGATAGGAATGGAACCATAGACCAAAAGCGGGTCCGTCCGCCACCACGGAGCGTCACGGTTCGGGCTGGAGATGTGAATAGCTTTGCTTCGTAGATGTAAATGTATTTATTTATTTATTTATTTTGGTAGCGGCTCGTTTGTGGCACAGGGAAAAGCGCTGCACTGTATTTCCCCGAGTTCACATTTGCTTTCAGAGCACAATGCATGCACATATACAGTTTTTTTTTTTGTTTATTTCCTGGTGTCTCTCGGGGATCAGCATAATGAACGTATTATAAGATGACTCGTATAAAGATTGTCGTGCTGATACGACACTGCGGGAACAAAGTGCCACCGATGGCTATGGAAAAAGAAAAAAAAACATTGACAGTTTGTGTTTTTTTAAATCATGGATGTTAATGGATGTCTCGAAAGCGGCACAGGGAGACAATATATATATATATATATATATATATATATATATATATATATATATATATATATATATATATATATATGTGTGTGTGTAGATGTACAGATGTTTGCCAAACATACTCTGTTACACCGGCGAAAATTGAAAATTGTGCCTAGAAACTATAAAGTATTAGAAGATGATAAATGGTAAACAGATGCGAGTGGGTTTTTTTTGGGATGCCGCTCGGATTGGCTCTCGGAGGGAGACGGGGCATCTGTCGCCATTTAAAGCTCACCTGCGTCGAATTTGCAGATAACACGCATGAGGCCTTGTTTACTCGCGCTCCGAAATCCCGAGATATCAAAGTTGGAATTGCCCGGGATCCGAACATTCATGGACAAATAAGATATTTAAAATGTTTAAAAAAACCCTTCATAACTGAGGATTTAGGAATATAATGTAGATTTTCTAGACTTTTACATTGAGGTGGGGGGGGGACGTCTTATCCCCTGCTGAGTTTGTACGTTTACCCACTGACAAAGAAATTATCCGTCTTTAATTTTAATGATAGGCTTATTCGAAAAGTGAGTGACAGAATAACAACAACAACAACAACAAATACAGAAATAAGTATTTGATCGCCAATTAATCAGTCCCGGGTGTCTTTTTTTTCTTAAAGGGTGGGCTCCAAATCTCTCCTTACTGGCAAAAAAAGACTGTTAATACTGCACTTAGACTACGACTCTTACTATTATATATTTATACATGTTTACAACTGCTACAGTTATTACTGCTATTTTCATTATTACTTCTGGTACTGGTCTTACTGCTACTACTACCTCTACTTCTCCTCCTGCTCTTACTATGTCTCTATAACTACTAATCCTACTGTTTCTACTACTACTACAACTACTACTTCTGCTACTACAACTACTTCTGCTACTACTACTAATACTAAATCTACTACAACTACTACTTCTACAACTACTACTACTACTACTACTACTACTACTTATGCTACTACTACTAATGCTACATCTACTAGAACTACTACTTCTTCTACTACTATTATTACTACTTCTACTACAACTACTACTTCTACAACTACTACTACTACTACTACTACTACTACTACTACTACTGATACTACTACTACTACTATTAGTACTGCTACTACTTCTTCTAAAACTATTACTAATACTACTACTACTGCTACTTGTACTACTTCTACAACTACTACTACTGCCACTGCTATTTCTGCTACTACTACTAATACTACTTCTACTGCTACTTTTACTACATCTACTACTACTACTTCTGCTTCTACTACTACTACTACTACTGATACTACTACTACTACTATTAGTACTGCTACTACTTCTTCTAAAACTACTACTAATACTACTACAACTACTACTACTGCTTCTTTTATTTCTGCTACTACTACTACTACTTTTACTACTTCTACTACTACTATTGCTACTACTACTTTTACTGCTGATACTACTACTACTACTTTTACTACTTCTGCTACTATTACTACTACTGATACTAAATTACTACTACTATTACTACTACTACTACCGCTGCTGCTAATATTACTTCTACTTCTACTTACTTTACTTCTACTGCTACTGCTACCTCTACTACTACTACTACTACTACTCCTGCCACACCTCTATTACTATTACTACTACTGCCGCTACTTCTGCTCCTACTGCTTTTACTATTACTACTACATACACCGCTATTTCTATTATACTACATATACAGTAAATGTCACCAAGCAGCAGATAGAGAAGGATCTAAGTGCAGAGACTGAGAGAGAGAGGGAGATAAATTGGTGGAGCCCAGCGGAGATCAGAGGAGTAGCGGAGTCAGGCGGATGGAGGTCAGGAAACGGGGAAGCAGAAGAGACAGGATGGCTAGGCTAGGCTAGGCTAAGGCATCAAATGCTAGAAGAGTGACTGTTACTACTAATTGCACCTAGCTGGTTTAATTAGTGCTATTACTGCATCGCGTTTGTATATTTGCTCGACTGTTCAGACTTTAATGTCGCTGCTATTTTCCCTCCGAAAAGAAATACTTGAAATGAACAGCATGTCGCACAAGGCCACGGAACAAGGCCTGTTTAAAGAATTCACTTAAATCGCTATTTTGGCTCCCAAAATAAGGATAAAATAGCGTTCGGTTTTATAGATTTATATCTCTCAGTGATGAATAATTTATCTCCCGGGAGTGATATTTCCAGGGTATGAATTAGTTTTGTTCCTCCCTTTTAAAAGTGTTCAACGTGTTAATGTGCTAAAACGCAGCTGCTTCTTTTTCAAATTACTGCAAACTGTGTCGCTAAATATTCGCTCGCGACGAGGCGTGCTTGTTATTCACACGGAGCGTTTTTTTTTCTTTTGCGACGTCGGATTACCAGCGCGAAGTTCCCTCTCTCCAAACGGTCACCATATTTCACCACCGAGAACAAGATTTGCCGAGTTATAGATTTTTGGGCATTTTTTTTTTTTTTTTAGGGATAATTGGCCCCTGTCATAGATAGGATGATCTTCAGGTATGTTCTGCCAGCGGGAACAGAAGGGCTGATAAATGGAAGCTCGGCAGGAGCGATGTTCCGGCTGTCCCTACAAAAGAGGAGTCTTCAGTGAAGCTGTCATAGCAAGCCCTGGAGCGCGTGTCTCAATCCAGTACGCTAAGCAGACAGTGTGCAGCGCCATGTCATCTCATTTGAGATTGAAGCTTTAAGATCTCTCTCTCTCTCTCTCTCTCTCTTTTTCTCTATTCGTTTTTTTTTATTTCTCAGCTACTGACAAGAGCAGCTCATATACATACAGTGGATGAGACTTTACAGACCAACAGGTTGCTCACGGGCAGGTTTTTGGAAGATAGTCATGTTTACTCGTTAAAAAAAAAAAAATTAATTAATTAATTAAATAATAATAATTCATTCATCTTCTACCGCTTTTATCTGATCTTCCCTCGGGTCACGGGGAGCCTGTCTCTATCTCAGGCGTCTATGGGCATTAAAGTAGGATACACTCTGAATGGAATGCCAACCCATCGCAGGGCACACACACACACACACACACACACACATTCATACACTAGGGACAATTTCCCAAGGTGCTAATCAACCTACCGTGCATGTTTTTGGACCGGGAGGAAACCGGAGAACCCGGAGAAAAAACCCCTGAGGCACGGGGAGAACATGCAAACTCCACACACACATGGCAGAGACGGGAATCGAACCCAGACCCTGGCGGTGTAAGGCTAAGCCACCATGCCCCAATAATAATAATAATAATAATAATAATAATAATAATAATAATTAAACAGACAATTTACTTTTTTTTATTGTTGACTTTTCCGTCGTTTTTCTTTGAATGAATATTACACGTTATTATAATGTATAACGGCACCATCGCGAGCATCATCCGGCAATTAAAACCTTCCGTGTGGAAATGTAGCTAAAGTTCCGCTTGGCGTCCTGGCGATTTCAAACTGTCAATAGATTAAAATATTTACTCGCATGTTTTTCTGTTTTTTTTTTCTCGCATATTTTTCTGCTCTCAATGTACCTTAGATGAATACTTTTCACGTTTTTTAATACGATAACTCATTTCTAAATATATACACAAATATATACAAAATCTCTCTTCAAAATAAAATAATTATCTTATATTTATTTCACTCTGTAACTGATTGTTAATTAATCAATGAAATTGGGAATTTCTTGTTCATTCATTAATTCCTTATTCATTTCTATGTGCTTGTTTAAATTGATAAATACGGTACATGGCTCCTTTAAGAATTGTGTTCCGGTTTCGGGTGCTTCCGGGTTTTTACATTAACGGGTTATTCACTTTGATCGCCCTTTTTAAAGCACAATTTCGCTCTAAAAACATTTATAAGAATATCCGATGTTGATGTTCGATGTCGAGTTTGGTTCCTCTAATAATAAACATTTGCATAAAGCATCCATATTTGTTCATGAACGTGTTCATTGTTCACTAGTACGGCTGTTAGGCATTTCACGCCTTTAAAAACACCTATGCGGTATGTAATGATTTGCACTTACAAAGGAAATTCAATTAGGTTTACTGAAAGGATTTAAAATTAGGACTTTCAATAGATTCAAATATTTATTGAGAGTTTTCTTATTAATCATATTTTTCTGTTTTCCTTAAAACCTTAAATGAATGCTTTTCATGTTTTTAATATGATCACTAACTCTTATAAATATATTCATTCAAAATCACTCTTCAACATAAAAGGATTCATTGTTTCATATTTGTTTCACGATGGGAATTATTGTAAATTAATTCATGATTAATTAATTAATAATTTCCTGCTAATTGATTTCATATTAATATCTATGTAACATTTATAAGGATATTCGGCCTTGATGCTCGATGTCGAGCGTGATTTCATTAATAACAAACATTTGCATAAAGCATCCATATTTGTTGATTAAAGGATTAAAAACTAGAATTTAATATAGATTTTAAGGTAAATTTAAGGTAGATTTAGAATGCTATCGTGTTGCATTTCTCTCTCCTGCACTCATACGGCTGTTAGGCATTTTGCGCCTTTAAATTACACCTCTGTGCGATGGAATGATTCGCACTTACAAAGGAAATTCAATTAGGTCTATTGAAAGGAATTTAAATGGGGACTTTCAATAGATTCAAATATTTTTCCTTTTATTTCGCATGAGTTTACTTATTAAGCACATATTTTTTCGGATCTCAATGTACCTTAATGCTTTTAATCCTGTAACTAATTGTGACGCTGTGAATATTCATTCATTCATTCATCTTCTACCGCTATATCCGATCTTCCCTCGGGTCACGGGGAGTCTGTGCCTATCTCAGGCGCCTATGGGCATTAAGGCAGGATACACCCGGGATGGAATTCCAACCCATCGCATTCACACACACATTCATACACTAGGGACAATTTTCCAAGGTGCCAATCAACCTACCGTGCATGTTTTTGGACCAGGGAGGAAACCGGAGAACCCGGGGAAAAACCCCCTGAGGCACGGGGAGAACATGCAAACTCCACACACACATTCCCGAGACGGGAATCGAACCCGGATCCTGGCGGTGTGAGGCGAACGTGCTAACCACTAAGCCACCGTGCCCCTCGCTGTGAATATATAATAAAACATTTATTCAAAATCACTCATCAAAATAAAACGATTAATCGGGGAATTTTTGTTAATTAACGAAATTTGCAAATGTCTGGCTAATTAATTCATTTCTTATTCATGTCTTTGAATATAAGAATATTCAGTCTTGATGCTCCATAAATAATAAACATTTGCGTAAAACGTCCATATTTGTTATGGTCATGTTGATTAAATTATTTTAATGCTGATTTTAAGGTCGCTTTAGGATGCCATTTAAGGTAGATTTACGACGCTATTGCATTTCGCTCTCCCTCACTTGTTCGGCTGTTAGGCATTCCTCGCCTTTAGACGACACCGCCGCGGTATGTAATGATTTGCACTTACAAAGGAAATTCAATTAGGTCCACTGAAAGGACAAACACGTTTGACATTTCACCTCGCTTTTTTTTTTCCTAGTTTGTAATCCGGCCTCAGTAGCGCTGACATCCAGGCTCAGACACACCCATGTGCAATAATCAAAGCCATGCCTGGCGACGAGAGTGCAGTTGAGGTTAGATGATGAATTATGCACCGCGGCTCGCAGGCAGCGCGCGGTACTTTGACGCCGAGCACTTTTACATTAAGCCCTGAGCTCTCGCCGCGATAATGACACTTTTATAGAGTCGGTAGAAGGGTTTTAACCCTGTCACCAAGCAGCGATGGCCTTCTTGCGACGAGTAAAAAGTTGGAAATCGGGAGGCAAAAGCTCTGCATGCTTAATGACTGACCTTTAGGATGCGCATTTTGGGAATATGTGTGAAGAATGAGGTCGCCGTGCAAAGCTGAGACTTTCGGTCATTGCTTGACTCGGCGTTTGCAGTTAATCTCCAGATGTCACACAGGACAGAAATGTTGCGGGAGGTCTCAGTACATGTGCGATCGTGGGTCTTTTTGTCTCACACTGTAAGTCCTGTGTCGACGCCTTTTTTTAGGATGTATTTTTGAATAGATACAGTAAGAACGGTGATAAATGGCGCCTGACTTCATGAAATCGCCCAACGTTACTACACAACACTCTACTAGTAATGTGGTTGTTTTAATCGTTATATATGGGACGTGGCTCCTTTAAGAACTATGTACCGGTTTCGGTTGCTTTCCATATAAACTGGTGATACTACGAGGTAATATATGTTAATATAGTGAGTAGCTCAATGTTCCTGGAGGGCCGCAGCCCTGCAGAGTTTAGCTTCAACCTTAATTAAAAACCACCTGATCCAACTAATAGGGTCATTAAGGGTTATTTGAAAACGACATGGTATGTATGTTCGAGTAGGGTTGGAACAAAACTCTGCAGGACTGAGACCCTTGGAGTAGCTCATACCTGTTGCGAACTATTAGGCATAATTCTGGAAAAGTAAATGTTTCATTTAACCCCGAAGATCACATTTTGAGTACAGGAGATTACCTGCTTTCCAGAGCCGAACAAATTCTACAGGGAATAATGTTTAATGATCCATAGGCAGGAGGACGTTTTGTCTGGTAAGAATCTGGGCTAAAGATCGGATTAAAGGGGATGAAATAGCTTGATTTTTTTTGTCTATAAGAAATAAATGTATTGATTCTTGTTTGTTTTGAGGTGTGAAAAAAGGTTTTTGGAAAGCTGTCCATAATTTTTCTTCATCCATAATTTTTCTTCATACTAAAATTATGGATTTCCTGTAGAGGAATTTGAGGAATTTATTCGGGCAGCAGAGATATTTTAGTTGAATGACAGTGAAAGCAAATGATATCCTGAAGATTTCAAAAATGTAGTTTGACAGATGATCAAAAGTAGGTTGAATACAGATGAATATATATATATATATATATATATATATATATATATATATATATATATATATATAGACAACTTCATGGTGGTGGTGGCATTTGATCGGTCTGGTTTATGTTAGTAAAACCCCTGATTAGCTAGTGGTGCATTTTTTTTGGAATCCGAGCAAACTTTTTTCGGACACGTTTGTTCGTATTGGATGTTCGTAAAGTGTTTGTTCATAATGTGAGGAGCGTCTGTACATATATGTATGTATGTGTCTATACTACACCCTGGATGGAATGCCAACCCGTCGCAGGGCACACACACATACACACAGGTGCCAATCAACCTAACCCTGAGAAAAAACCCCTCAGGCACGGGGAGAACATGCAGAACTCCCCACACATGGCCGAGACAGGAATCGAACCCGGACCCTGGCGGTGTGAGGTGAACGTGCTAACCACTAAGCCACCGTGCCCCCTTTATATATATATATATATTATAGGGTATAAGGGTTTTGCTCAAAGGCCAAAATACTGGCAATAATGGGGTTTGAACCTCCAAACTTTGGATCGATAACATTACCACCTCCTCCAATGAAAATATATGTCAAAATAGATTCGTTAATGCTAAAGTGTTAGTGTAAACATATTCAAATTTGTGAAATGGAAAGTACAAATTGTATGGAATGTAATGAAGTATGACAAGAACGAAATACAAAATGTAGATAGATCGCGTCCAAAAAAGACAAAACCAAATAGTGTACCTTTGATAAATGTGCATTTACGTCCCTCCATTTTCCCTCCGTTTATCCATGGAGGAGATTCTGTAATAATATGACATCATGCTTCGTTTCATGCAAACAGCTTTAAACTGACAGACATTCTAAACTATGATCTCAAATCCCAGGATAAAACCCTGTGGTACACCATGTCAGTCATAATAACCATTTTTTAGACTCAGGATTGATTTCTCCCGAAGTGTTTCAGCTTTGATTTCGGTGTTGGGGGGATTATAGCGTGTCTGTATACAATAGCATTTCCTTTAATTATGATCATTTACACATGAGGCTCTAAAGCTATATTTTGAGTTTGGGGTTTTTATCTGATGTATGCTTTTTTTTTTTCCCCAGTCTGTAGGAGGTCATTACGAGGTCTGTCATTAGCCCGGGTCAAAACACATGCAGGCACGGCTACACCGAGACAGATCTGTAATTATTACTGTAATTATCCAGAAGCAAAGAGGCAGAGGCCAGACCCGGCAGAAAGGCCTCCGAGAACCAGAGAAGCGGGACTTAAGGGGTCGAGCATTCAGTACTCCATTCAGATATTTGTTCAGGTTATGGTAAAGACCAACTCTGTCTGACCGCAGCACTTCTTTCCACATGTTCTAGATTAGCCAACTCTCCGATGTGCACTTGTCCGTGTTAATGAGGCGTTAATGCAGCGCCGTCCTATTAGAATATCTCCCAGCGTTCGACTAATCGCACGTTTATTAGAAAAGAGCCGCCTAGTTTCCTTGGGTTTGCAGGAATTGGATAAAGTAGCGCGAGGAGATCACAATTATTCCCATGTACCGATATTTCCGAAGTCGCGACACATTATTATCACCCTTATTAGCAAGATATTGGCCGAGAGAATCGCTTTATATGTAATATAAGATATTACTTAAGTCTCAGTTTGGTGAGTATTTCCACACACTTCCTTGTTTGCGTTAATAATCCGCCGTATTCATGCAAAAGAACAAAATTCCCCAATAGCTATTTATTTATTTATTTAGTTCGTTTGTTGGTTTTCTTTCTTTCTCTCTTTCTTTCCATCAAAAAAAGGAAGATATATATATATATCTTAAAAGAAAAGTATGTATTTAATTATTTAAATCAAATCATTTCTATATGTATATTCATCCATTATCACCAGATTTATCAATGTATTCATTCATTTATTTTTATTAATTAATATTCCTATATCCTTTATTTATTTATTTATTTACTTATTTACTTACTTACTTACTTCATAGTATGTCCATGTGTCTGTTCATCCATTATTCGCAATATCTATTTATTCATTGATTTATTTATTTTTATTCATTTATATCCATATATTTATTCATCCGTTATTCACAATATTTATTTACTTACTTAAAAAAATATATATTTAATTATTTATCCCTACAGTAGGTCTTTTACTAGTTGCCATTAATTGAACATTTATATTATCACACTCTCTCTCTCTCTCTGTCTCTCTTTCTGTCTCTCTCTCTCTGTCTCTCTCTCTCTCTCTGTCTCTCTCTCTCTCTCTCTCGCTCTCTCTCTCTCTCTCGCTCTCTCTCTCTCTCGCTCTCTCTCTCTGTGTCTCTCTCTCTGCCTCCTCTCTCTCTGTCTCTCTTTACGTCTCTCTCTTCCTCCTCTCTCTGTGTTACTCTCTGTGTCTCTCTGCCTCTCTGTCTGTCTCTCTGTCTGCCTCCTCTCTCTGTGTGTCTCTCTGTCTCTCTCTCTGTCTCTCTCTCTCTCTGCCTCTCTCTCTCTCTCTGCCTCTCTCTCTCTCTCTCTCCCCAGAAACACATATTAAAAAAAGAAATCACACTTTTAAAAATGATCGTAATGGTTGGATGTCTTTCATCAGATTTGACAAATCCATTCATTGATGGAGCGAATGGCGGCGCTAAGCTGCGCTGGTGTCGGTGGGAAATGATTGAAAAATAAAACATCGACGGAGAGAAAGGGATTTGAAGTCGTAGCGCTGCTGCTTGTGAATTCGGCAGCGTGTGCAGGTTAAAAGACCTCATAGATATTTCATCTTGCACTTTTTCCCCCCCCGGTGCCGAAAGACTCCAGCTGAACATGTACGCCAGTCCCAGCTGGAGAATACAGATAAAACGCAGACCCGTATGCTCGTATCTGGCTTTTCTTTTCCTTCTTCTTCTTTTTTTGGGGGGAAAAAAAGCAGAGCACTGATGCCTCTTTTTGCGAGCGTGTTGTCTCAGATCTTTTCACGCTATTGTAAAGTAGGCATATCGAGCAGAGATCGTCCCTGCTAATAGACACGCTGCTTCCTCCTCGCTCACGCTGTCCTGCTTCCTGTTTGCATTTTAACCCACATTCCCTTCATCACTCACAATCGTCCTGCTTTTCTCTAAGATCTTTCTCTCTTTTTTTTATTTCTTGTCTTCATATCTGAGAGCCTGAACCACAAACCAGAACACAAAACAAAACACCTCCTGCTGACAAAACACATCGCCGCTGCTTAATAATGGATTTCTTCTGCACTGTGTCGTATAGACAGTGTGTGTTTGTGTGTGTGTGTGTGTGTGTGTGTGTGTGTGTGCTCATTATAATGTACACATTAAACCAACAATAACTCCTTCTTTCTTTCTCTTTCTCTTTCTCTCTCTCTCTGTCTTTCATTGCATTGCTTTGTTCTTTCTTTCTTTCTTTAATTATTTCCTTCTTTCTTTCTTTTATTCATTTATTCATTCATTCATTCATTCATTTTCTTTTTCTTTATCTTGCTCTTTCTTTCTTTCATTTGTTCATTCATTCATCGAGTCATTCATAATTTCCTTTTCTTTATCTTCTTTCTTTCTTTCTTTCTTTCTTGAAATAATTCATAAATTAATCTCAATTTTAATACATTAATTAATTGATTTCTTTATTTCATTCATTCATTGTCTTTTTCTTCATCTTTTTCTTTGTTCCTTTCTACACACTTTTTATTTCATTCATTCATTCATTATTTCATTTATGCCTTGTCTTTTTCTTTATCTTGTTCTGTCTTTATTTCTATCTCTCTTTTTCAATATAATATCCATATATTCATTCAAAAATTATTATCAATATTCATTCATTCATTCCTTTCTTTCTTTCTTTCTTTTTTCAATACAATATGCATATATTAATTCATTAATTATTCTCAATTTTCATTCATTTATTCATTCATTTATCTTGTTCTTTCCTTTCTTTTCTTCTTTCTTTCTTTCTTTCTTTCTTTCTTCAATATAATATCCATATATTCATTCATTAATTATTTCCAATATTCATACATTCCTTTCTTTCTTTCTTTCTTTTTTCTTTCTTTCTTTCTTTCTTTCTTTCTTTCTTTCTTTTTCTTTCTTTCTTTCTTTCTTTCTTTCTTTCTTTCTTTCTTTCTTTCCTATTTTTTCCTGTTCTTTTCTTTTTTTTTTGGTCCTACAAAGTGAAACGTATAGCACAGTGCACCTTTTTGTATCGTAGTAAAAATGCTGCTTTTACTTTTAGAACAAGATAATTAGTTCGTTACTGAAGCCACATATAAAAAAATAAAAGCCGGCACTTCTCAGATCTTACACGCTTTGAAAATCTCCTGAGGGCACATTTTTTTCCCGCCATCATATGATTTCACTTGATAAGGCATTTGATATCTGAAGCTTTTGAAGCTTAGCAGGACGTTATAGGACGGCGTTTTTATCCCGCTGGAGCTGCAGCCCTGAGAAGAGGCGTGTTCGAATGATTTTGGGAGACGGAGTGAAAACAGGAAGCGAGTTTACCGGGAGATTAAGTGGAGAGGAGCATTAAAGGTGTCAGAAAGATGGATGTGACAGGACGTTAGTGAAATACGTGGCGGCGCTCCTGCTCTCACGGTGGCTTAATGAAGCAGGTGGAATTGAGCTGGAGTGTCATGCGCATTTAAATCGTGAAGCGATCAGGCATGGGTTCCTCGGGTTCCCGGCGAGGCGGTGCATGGAACAGATGGGAAGAAAGAACGCTCGTCAAGGCTGCTTAGAAAAAGTGCCGGGGAAAAAAAAGCGCGGGACTTTCATACCTACCGATCAGTTCCATACGAACGCTCGTTATGACGTGAGGTTAATCCGTGTTAATTAATGCATTCATTATCTGCCAGGAGCTGGATTGTGTTTGGTGAGGTTCATGTAATTGTTGGTTAAAAAAAATAAAAAATGAACAGATGTTATAATTTAATACATTTCCCTCAAAATATCTCTTTAATAATAAAATATATTGATTATTGAATGTTTATTTTACTGTGAAAGTTATTCTTTTAATATTAATTTCTTCATCATTTTAATGTTCATTTTTTAGTGGTAGTTCCAATTGTGAAGTATGTCAGTGAAGTATATCTATCTATCTATCTATCTATCTATCTATCTATCTCTATCTATCTATCTATCTATCTATCTATCTATCTATCTATCTATCTATCTATCTATCTATCTATCTATCTATCTATCCTTCCATTTGTCTTTCCATCCATCCTTCCATTTGTCCATCCATAGTCCCCTTCCCCTTTATCCTGTCTGTCCATAGGCTTGTCTTATCTATCTATCTATCTATCTATCTATCTATCTATCTATCTATCTATCTATCTATCTATCTATCTATCTATCTATCTATCCTTCCATTTGTCTTTCCATCCATCCTTCCATTTGTCCGTCCATTGTCCCCTTCCCCTTTATTCTGTCTGTCCATAGGCTTGTCTTATCTATTAATCTATCTATCTATCTATCTATCTATCTATCTATCTATCTATCTATCTATCTCTATCTATCTATCTATCTATCTATCTGTCTGTCTGTCTGTCTGTCTGTCTGTCTGTCTGTCTGTCTGTCTGTCTATCTATCTATCTATCTATCTTTCTTTCTTTCTTTCTTTCTTTCTTCCATGCTTTCTGTATATCTGTCCATCTAGCTGACCATGTATCCATGTGTCCAAAAGCCCTATTTATCCTGTTCATCCATCCATCAATACTTATGCAACTTCACTTTTTCTCCATTTTATCTATTTATTCTCTCTGTTCCATCTGTCCATCCACACCCCACCCCTTCCCTTTTATTCTGAATGTACATCTTAATCTGTTCATTTCTGTATATTTCATAGAAATTTCTTACTCATTATATTTGTATCTGTATATTAAAGTCTTGGTGTGTGTATGGAGCACAAGTGGTGTGTGCTAGTGAAGTGTGTGCTGCTCTTTTCTCCTGTCTACCACTGAACCTCTTTCCTATTTCACCTGTTAGATATCGCTGGTATGTGTTATAGAAAAAACAAAACAAAACAAAAAACAACACAAAAACATCAACATTGTGTATAATACGTCAACGGTCAAGAGCGCGACACTTAGCAGTTAGCATAACTATCATGGCGCAACCGCGCGTGACAAGTGTGTGATCGGTAAATAACGCAATACTTCAGCGCTCGTAGTAGTTTTGTGTCAGAGTGTTTTGTGTTTTCTCGCTCTTGTTATTATGTACTTAACAATGATAACTTTTCCTTTATAAATACCCGGGATATCGTGTGCTTGTTTGCGCTCTGCACTACAATTTGACTCAGGAGATTGCAGACTCTTGCGATCATCTTCGATTTGTAATTTACCCGGCATGACATCGCTTATTTATCAGTACCGGTAGCCAAATAACTCACACTGATTTACTCTGCTAGATTTTGAACATTTTTTCGGGGCGAATATTCCAGCCTTTGTTTATTTGTCAGCCAGGCAGCTGGTAGGAGAGCAGAGATTTAATAGCTGGGCTCTGGTCGCCCAGTGCAGGCGCTTTCACAATAAGTGCCGTAATGATGAGGTTGCTCCATATGGTTATTCCATCTCTGTTTCATCCAGCATGCCAGAAAACTAACGAGCAGCCTCCTGATGCCAGACACATGCCTGCGGAGCAATAAGCTGCGGCGGCGCTGCACATTTTCCAAAGCCGGAGAGCGTCCGGGCCTCGGCTGCACTCATTGATTACGGAATATGTGAGGAAAACGATGTATGTGGTACAAGTGGGTGTGTGTGTGTGTGTGTGTGACTTGCATAGGAGACATTCTTTGCCATATCAAATATAACTTAGCATGACTGCAAATTGTTATTTATTTATATTTGTAGTTAGCATACATCTGCATATAAAACGATAGGATCTGTTTGTATGTACGCATGGTCTAATGTGGTGCTGTTTAAAACCAAAAACAGAAAGGTTAATGCCATTTCAAATGAATGCAGTTCATAATTTCTATACTCTGTTGGTATACGTAACCATGACAACTCGCATCAATAGGGTTTGGGGCGACTACCAGTCATACATTTGCATATTTTTCAGGAGAATGAAATGTATAGACTATGCATTAAAGTGCATTTCAAATGAAGGAAGGAAGAATGAAAGAAAGAAGAATTGAATAAATGGATAAAAGTGAGTGTAAAAGAAAGAATTCAAGTTAAAACAAAGAAAGAGCAAGGACAAAAGGAAGGAAGAAAGGATTAAAGAAAAACAAATAATGTATTAAAGAACGAAAGAAAGAAAGAAAGAAAGAAAGAAAGAAAGAAAATTAAACACATTTTCAAACTTTCTTTCTATTTTGAAGAATTGAATAAATGAATAAAAATGAATGAAAAAGAAAGGATTTCAATACAACAAAGAAAGACAGAAAGAACAAGAAGAAAAGGAAGAAACAAAGAATAAAAAGAATCTATTAAAGAACAAAAGAACAGAAAAGAAAGAAAGAAGGTAAGAAAGAAACAAGAATAAAACCAAGCAAATAAAGAATTAAAGCACAAAAGAAAGAACGTAACGAAAGGAGGAACGAGAACAAAAGAACTACGAAAAAATTAAACAAATTAAAGATTAAAATAACTAAAGACAATTAAACAAATACAGAATTAAAGCACAAAAGAAAGGAATAAATAAAATAAAATAAATAAATATCAAAGGAAAGAAAGAATGAAGAAACAAGTCAAAGAAATAAACACCAATGAATTAAACAATACTACTCCTACTACTACTACTAATAATAATAATAATAATAATAATGCATTTAATTTGCCTTTCAAATCACTCAAGGTCACCATACATCAAAGAGCAATAAGTAAAAGTTATTGAAACAATAAACAACAATAAAACAACAATAACAAACAATATCAATAAACAAAAAGAACAACTAAAATTGGTACAAACAGTAATCTGAATTACTGTCTGAATAACAAAGAAATAAAGAACAAAAGAATGATTTAACAAAGAAAGAAAGAATAAAAATATCTTTTTTTCCAATTCTTTTTAGTTTTTTTGTCCTGTGTAGCGTAAACAGTTAAGAAAGGAAAGACGTGATGGAAACCCAGAGCAAAAACGGCGAGTGTGTTATCGGACGTGTTGTTATTGGCGAGTCGCGGCTCGGCTTTGGCGTGGCCGGGGTTTGCAGTTTGGTCAGATGGGCTGCCAGGTTTTTTTTTTTTTTTTTTTTTTTTTTTCTTTTCGAGGGTTGTGTTTCTGCAGCCCGGTGCATCTGTTGGTGACGCTTAGCGAAGGCGCTGCGATGCCAGAGCGATGGCGTGACGCATCCATTCGCCGTTTCCTTCGTGTGCGACTTTATATAAACGCTTTGCTTTCTTAAAGTGATTCTGATGTGCTAATACGGATACTCTTATCGTGTGTGTGTGTGTGTGTGTGTGTGTGTGTGTGTGTGTCAGTTTACATAAGTGCTCAGGATCACTAATGATCTCCTTCTTTTTGTTTGTTTCTCCCGCTTCCCCTGGCCTTGGCTGACTGATCCGCCGCGCTTCATTGAACATCACACAGGTAAGTTTCTTGTCTGACAGCTGTCATCTATTTCTCTGTCGCTCGTGATGTAGCGAGATGTTGCGAGCCCATTTTCAGCCCTAATTAGGCCGTTCCCTGCGTGTGTGTGAGTGTGTGTGTGTGTATATGTGTGTGTGTGAGTGTGTGTTAAGCAGGAAAATCTTAGAGATCCATACTCTACAAGACAATGTAAAAATCTTTCTCAGTTCCTCAGAGGGGAAAAGGAAAGGTTTTTATTGTCTTCCAAATTTTTCAACGCCTTTTTATTATCCGGGCCACGCACACACACACACACAAACACACACACACACACACACACACACACACATACACACACACACACACACACACACACACACACACACACACATGTTCAACAGGACGAGGTGTAACCTTTACGTTTTCCCAAATGTAGATACATTTTCAAGCCTAGTTTTGTAACTGGCCACCAGATGGCAGCACACGGCTGAACGCAGAGTCGAAGGGAGCACCGGCCTTCATAAGTCAGTGTGGAAAGAATACGAAGAAAAAACACAAACGCATCTTCCAGGAAAGAGAGATATTCACACCACAGCGGAGACGTACAAAGGCCGGTGCTCCCTGTGACTCACGTCTAAATTCATCTTCTATATGTTTGATGTAAAATATGTTCCAGCTGCTTTACAATTTTTGAAATTCCTGCTTGTATGGAATTGTTGTGTGGAAGGTCGGACACTCGGTTTATCGTTTTTGGCGTTTGTTTATTTGGACGTGGATTTTGGAAGCACTTTGTGGAAATGGAAGTGATTATAATGGTCGGGAAATTATAAGGTTTAATTTTGTAATTTATAGGACAAACATGCAGCGGTGAATCAGGAAGGAAGTGAATGTCATTCGTTGCTGTACTTAAAGAGTTTTATTTGTGTTTGTAAATCAAAATCAGTTGTTCTTTTATACAAGTGGATAAAAATAGGACTGGACAAGGACACATCAAACCATTAATCGGATTAGAGTGAAAAGAAAAGCAGGAATGAATAAATGAATGAGAAAGAAAGAAAGACCACTTTAAGATTTAACCACAGTTATTATTCTCTGGAAGGAGAGCAGAAGAGAAAGAGGAGATGAGAAAAGGAGAGTTTAGAGAGAGAGAGAGAGAGAGAGAGAGAGAGAGAGAGAGAGAAGAACAAAATGAAGGAAAATAGACATTTTTTTAAAAAACAACATAAAGAATGAACAAACAAATGAAATGAAAGAAGAGAAAAAAAAGAAAGAAACAAGAAAGCAAGAAGTGAAATAATAAATGAATAAAAAGAAGGCAGAAAGAAAGAAAGAAAGAAGAAAGAAAGAAAGAGAAGAAAGGAAGAAAGAAAGAAAGAAAGAAAGAAAAGTCTGCCCAGTAAGATCTAACCACAGTTATAATTGTATGAAAGGTATATAGAGAGAGAGAGAGAGAGAGAGAGAGAGAGAGAGAGAGAGTAAAAAAACAAATGGTAGGAATGAACAAATACAAAAATTAAAGAAACAAATAAAGAATAAACAAACAAATGAACAAATGGATGAAAGAAAGAGATGGAAATCAAAAAAGAAAGACAACAAGAAAGCAAAAGTAAATAAATTAAAGAAAAATATTGAAAGAAAGAAAGAAAGAATGAAAGAAATAAAAGTCTGCTCAGTAAGATCTAACCACAGTTATAATTGTATGAAAGGTAGAGAGAGAGAAAGAGAGTGTGTAAAAAAATTGGTAGGAATGAACAAATGAAAAAGATGAAAGAAACAAATAAAGATTGAGCAAACAAAAGTACAAACAGATGAAAGAAAGAGAGAGAAGGAAAGGGGAAAAAAAGAAAGACAAGAAGAAAGCAAGAGTGAATAAATTCATGAAAATGAATAAATGAAAATGAATGAAAGAAAGCCAGAACAAAAGGAATGACTAAGCAAACGAATGAAAGAAGCGAATAAATAATGAACAAACAAAGCATAGAAAGAAAAAAGAAAGCAAGCAAGAATGAATGAATTAAAGCGAAAACCAAACAAACAAACAAACAAGTCAATCAATCAATCAATAAATAAATAAGGGGCACGGTGGCTTAGTGGTTAGCACGTTCGCCTCACACCTCCAGGGTCCGGGTTCGATTCCCGTCTCGGCCATGTGTGTGAAGTTGTATGTTCTCCCTGTGCCTCAGGGGATTTTTCTCCAGGTTCTCCGGTTTCCTCCTGATCCAAAAAACATGCACGGTAGGTTGATTGGCACCTTGGAAAATTGTCCCTATTGTGTGTGTGGAATGTGTGTGTGTGTGTGTGTGTGTGTGTCCTGTGATGGGTTGGCATTCCATCCAGGGTGTATCCTGCCTTAATGCCCATAGACGCCTGAGATAGGCACAGGCTCCCCGTGACCCGAGGGAAGATCGGATAAAGCGGTAGAAGATGAATGAATGAATGAACGAATAAATAAATAAATAAATAAATAAATAATAGAAACATTAAATCAGTAGATACTTAAGTACAATTTTCGTATATCACTTTTTCGGAAGTTTAAAGGAAGGACTTTTATCTACACACGGACATGCACTTTACATTCTATGCCCCAAAAAAAAAAGAAAAAAAAAAAAAAAAGAAAAAGGAAAAAATAAATGATCCTCCATCGGCTGGCGTTTCCATTCCGGCGATTGTTGTGTAGAACATGACCGGAATCTGTTTGTGATTCCGTGTCCGTGTGCCTGTTTGAGCCAAACCTAACAGATGGGAAGAGCAAAGGAAGTTTTTTTTTTTCTTTCTTTTCTTTCTTTTTTTTTCCCAATTAGGTGTGCCAGGTCAGTGTGGCTATTGAGCCTGAGCACTTGGCAGGAGGTCTGTTTGCTCCTCTACCACCAGGGGTGAGTGGGGAAATAACACACAAATACAGGGAATGGAAAAAAAAATATTGACAGCCAAGCTGCATCCCATTTATAGCTCTCGGATTTTTTTATTTTTGGTTTTCCTTTGTCCCACACGTAAACACTCCCATCCCAATCCGGCGTTGGTGAAACTGGTTCCTGAGCGTGGGAGCGGCACGGAGATGTCCCCCCCTTCCCCATCCCCCCTGCAACTGCTAATAGGATGATCATACCTGCCACGCATTAATAAACCCAGTCGCTGGCCTCACTGAGTAGAATCCATTAGAGTTTTAATCAGGAAAAATGATTGCTTCATTCTTCATCTCACAGCAGCGCTTTGCCACACGGGGATTCGCTGCCACTTTATGACAACTAGTTCTACCGGGGAAGGGAGAGGAAAAAAAAAAGCGACGGAGATGGAATGAGAAATGGGAAAAAGAAAAAAAAAAGGAGGGAGAGTGATATAGAAGAAAAGTTGAACAATATTAAACCTGAACGTGCAAGAGGGGTTTAGTGAGGCGGTCTCGTTCGAAAAGTCTTCTGTCTTTTCTTTTTTTTCCCCTTTTTTCTTTGAAGAGTCAACAAACAAACGAATGAACGGGGGAAAGAGAATAGAAAGAAATCAAGAATGAATAAGTTAATGGAAAATTAATGGATGGAAGGTAGAGAGAGAGAGAGAAAATTAAAAAACAAAAGGATGGAATGAACAAAGAATTAAAGAAAAAAAGAATGAACAAACAAATATAATGAATGAAATGAATGAAAAATATAGAAAGAAAGAAAGAAAGGTAAAAGTAAGGAATAAATAATTAAAGAAGTATATAAAGAATGAATGAACAAACAAAGGAGAGAAAGAAAAAAGAAGGAAAGCAAGAATGACTAAAATCTCTTAAAAAACATAAAGGTGACAGAGATAGAATGAGAAATGGGAAAAGAAAAAAAAACGAACAGATGGAGAGTGATATAGACAAAAAGTTTAGAAAAATAAACAATAAATGAAAGAAACAAACAAAGATTGACCAAGCAAATGAACAAATGGATGAAAGAAAGAGAGAGAAAGAAAAAAGAAAGAAAGCAAGAATGAAGCAAGAAAATGAGAGTGAATAAATGAATGGAAATTACCAAAAGAAAGGCAAAAGTAAGGAATGAACATAGAATTAAAGAAGCAAATAAAGAATGAACGAACAAACGAAGGAGAGAAAGAAAAAAGAAAGAAAGCAAGAATGAACGGATGAATGAATTAAAATAAAAAAAGGTGATAGAGATGGAATGAGAAATGGGAAAAAGAAAAAAAAACGAAAGGATGGAGAGCGATATAGACGAAAAGTTTTTAAAAAAAAGAATGAACAATAAATGAAAGAAACAAAGACTGAACATGCAAATGAGTGATTGGAGGAAAGAAAGAGAGAGAAGGAAAAAAGAAAGAAAACGAGAGTGAATAAATGAAAATTACCAAAAGAAAGGCAAAAGTAAGGAATGAACATAGAATTAAAGAAGCAAATAAAGAATGAACGAACAAATGAAGGAGAGAAAGAAAAAAGAAAGAAAGCAAGAATGAATGAGTGAATTAAAATAAAAAAAGGTGACAGGGATGGAATGAGAAATTGGGAAAAAGAAAAAAAGGAAAGGATGGAGAGCGATATATAGACGAAAAGTTTCACAATATTAAACCTGAGCCTGTAAGAGGTGTTTAACGAGGCGGTCTCGCCCCGGGAGGAGAAAGTCTTCGATCTTTTTTCTTTTTTTCTTTTCTTTTTTCTTTCTTTCTTTCCGAGAGGAACAACAGGAATCCTGCTGAGCTGTTAAACCATTACCTGTATATCTCCCAGGTGTTTCATCTTAGCCTTGTGCTTCAAACTCCAGGTTCATCCAGTAGATCTGCAGTGTGGATCTCTTGTTTGTGTGCTGAACTTCCTGCCTTTTTGTCCTGCCCATGACTCGACAACATAAACAACAACAACAACATATGCCAAAATAATCATCCACAGCCAGCCGAGTCCTGGGAAGCCCTATCGTCACCAGTATGAGATGCATTGTGGGAAGTTTGGTATTTGAGGGACATGTTTTTATTTTCCCCTCCTGATGGAGCTTTTCTCATCTGGTTCCCATTGTTATTTTTGTCTATGTTTATTTTTTATCATTTTATCTCTCGTTCTCTGTCCTGATGAAATGTGCCCAAGATGGATGAGTATTTTTTTCTTTTTTTTTTCTTTTCCCTTCCCTTCCCTCAAAGCTTGACTAGCCCTGGCTCCTCCTCCTCCTCCTCATTAAGCCTGTCCTCGTATACTCTTACGACACCAAACGAATCGTTCTGCACAGATGTTAACTGTTAGCATCCCCGTCCGTAATCGCTTAACATTCCACAACCTGCGATAGCAGACGGTTAAGGATTATCGGAAGCGATAACGACGCTGGGAAAAGTCCGGTATCTTTTTCTTCTTTTTTTTCTCGCGGCTTACAGAAGAATGTGCGCGTTATCAAGACGGGTTGGAGATTTCTCAGCTAGAACGTCGCCTTATACAGTTATCTCTGAATGTCCAATTTGGGCCGCACGCTTCAGTCGCTCTTTTAAAACTGTTTAAGAGAGTTTCAGGCCGCGACCTCTTCAAGGGCGACTCGGCGAAGGTGATAGGAACAAGGCAAGAGGAACGAGGCGAAGCTCTGAGAATTCATCTCCATTGGAAAATTGGTCAAGTCGGAGGAAAAGAAAGGAACGCCGACACTGCTCCTGACTTTAATCAACCCCATTATATTATATATATATATATATATATATATATATATATATATATATATATATATATATATATATATATATATATATAGTGTTGGGAAGGTTCCTTTGAAAATGTAATTGGTTACAGATTACAGAAAATGTAATAAGTAGTGTAACTTTATGAAATTACTTTGTAAATATAAAGGCAGTGTTTACATTTGATTACTTTCAAGTTTCTAATGGTTATTTCCAACTAAATCATTTCCATTTATAACTTTACAGTTAACCTTATAGTAGTAACTCAACTCTTGTTTACTGTTAGAATTTCAAAATATTTCATTACTTGGATTAAGTTTAGATTTATTTACATTTTTACGCACGACCACAACAAAGCCAGAGTTTATAACAAAAAAATATATTTATTACTGTTTTAGAAATCCAACTTTTGCATAGCTATGAGAGGACACACTGGCAAGTAACATGACAGAGGCAGGAATCGAACCCCCAACCCTGGACGTGCTAACCACTAAACCCCTGTACCCCGGCAGGAATGCAACAGATTATTATTATTATTATTATTATTATTATTATTTATTATTATTATTATTATTTATTATTATTATTATTCAACATAACCTAAGTTAACATAAGTTTTTTAATAAATAGTTTAGATTTGTAATTTTTAACAACTGTACTGAATTACTGTTATATATATATATATATATATATATATATATATATATATATATATATATATATATATATATATACTATAAAGGGGCACGGTGGCTTAGTGGTTAGCACGTTTCACCTCACCACCGTTCTCCCCGTGCCTCAGGGGGTTTTCTTTGGGCTCTTCTCCTCATTTTTTTTTCTCCGGTTTCCCGTTTTTGTTCTCCCGGGTTTTTCTCTTTTTTTTTTTTCTTCGGGTTCCAGTTTCCCCCCGGTTTCCAAAAACATGCATGGTAGGTTGATTGGCACCTTGGAAAATTGTCCCTAGTGTATGAATGTGTGTGTGTGTGTGTGTGTGTGTGTGTGTGTCCTGCGATGGGTTGGCATTCCATCCAGGGTGTATTCCTGCCTTAATGCCCATAGACGCCTGAGATAGACACAGACTCCCCGTGACCCGAGGGAAGATCGGATAAAGCGGTAGAAGATGAATGAATGAATGAACTTATATATAAATTACTGTATCTAAATATATATATATATATATATATATATATATATAGTTATTATATATAATATATATATATATATATATATATATATATATATATATATATATATATATATATATATATATAAAACTTTACCAGTTTATTAACATGTCAATTTATTTTTATATACACATAATGAAATAAAATTAAAACAGCAGTATTGCGCAATATGTTTGGAGGTGAAAAACGTTTTTTTTTTCATCAAAGGCCAGAATATTGCATTAAATGTTGCCTTTTTAAAAGGAACACAAAGCTAAAATTTGATCTGCTTCTAAGGCTGCTTAGTTTTTATTTTTTTATTTCATTTAAAAGAAAGTATTTTATCACATACGAAGGTTTTACAAATAGAAAAGTAGTTACCGCAGCAAAGCAAGGACACAAAAATCACTCTTTTCTTTAAAATGTAAATCCGCGATTCGGCCACCGAATATCTTTGGAGTTACTGTTTAATTATAAGCAATAAAAACCTTACGAATGGCATTCATGCTTGAAAATGATGAAGAATGTCATCGATGTTAAAGGTGTCCTGGTGCAGTGTAAGGACAATTTTGCCTTGACTATGTGATAGTTATGGGATGTGAGAATATATTATATTGCTATATGGAGGAGTGAAAAAATATTATGGCATGGACAGACAATTGTGTATTTCTGCTTTAGATCTGTTTTTAATACGAGAAGCGAAAGCTCGGACAGCCAGGCGTCCTCGAGCGTCAACCTAATCAGTCGTACATGAGAGTGTGTGTGTGTGTGTGTGTGATTGATCGAGTCACTATTTTTATGTAAAGGCCGCCTCACCACCGCCGCACCACCACGGCAACCTACAGAAATATCAATATGTCGTTAATCCGTCTGTCTATCAGCGGTCTATAGAGTCTTATGTTAATAGGATTTTAGTGGGATTTTCTTTCTTTGTTGCTTTTGTTTTTACAAACGGTGTATTTGCGACTAAATAATTAAACGATGGGATTATATCTTATCCAGAATGTAGAATCGAATATGTGGGTGATGAATTCACTGCACAACTCGACTCAAAATGTATTTGATTGCTTTAAATGTAAGTCTTTAGCATGTAAATTACATAACATAACCCCTTTTTAATCTTCAATATTCAATCTTCAAGATATTCAATCTTTCTCTTTATCTTCTTCCTTTCTTTCTTTCTTTCTTTTCTTCATTCATTCATTGTCTTCCTTGATCTTGTTCTTTCTTCCTTTGAATCGTGCATTCATTGTCTTTTTCTTTTCCTTTTTCTTTCTTTCTTTCTTTCTTTCTTTCTTTCATGGTATTGTATGTTCTTTCTTTCTTTTCACTTTCTTTTGTTCATGCATTCATTCTTCATTAGTTTATTCGTTGTCTTTTTCTTTATCTTGCCCTTTGTTTGTTTGTTTCTTTCTTTCATTGCATTGTTCTTTTCGATTGCTTTAAATGTGGGTCTTTAGCATGTAAATTACACAACACGCCCCTTTTTATTACTCAATCTTTTTCTTTATCTTCTTCCTTTCTTCCTTTCTATTCTTTCTTTCTTTCTTCCTTCATTAATTCATTCATTGTCTTCCTTGATCTTGTTCATTCCTCCTTTGAATCATGCATTCATTGTCTTTTCTTTCTTTCTTTCTTTCTTTTGCTCTTTCTTTCTTTCTATCTTTCATTATTTCAGCGTATTGTACTTTCTTTCTTTCTTACTTTCTTTTGTTCATTCATTCATTCATTCATTCATTAGTTTATTAATTGTCTTTTTTCTTTATCTTGCCCTTTGTTTGTTTCTTACTTTCATTCATTGCATTGTTCTTTTCGATTGCTTTAAATGTAAGTCTTTAGCATGAAAATGACATAAAATGCCCCTTTTTATTATTCAGTCTGTTCTAAATGCCATGTTTATCTGCTGGTTCCATTTTCATAGCCGTTAATAGCTTCCAGGAGTCTGTGGCCCATAAACATAATATGATATTTACTTCCTGTTGCATTCCACAGCTTTATTTTTTCCCAGTCTAAGCTACAGTCTAGTTAATTGTTATGTGCTTGGTGTCAAATGAATGGCCATAGAACGATTAACATTACTGTACAAACCCAGTGTGTAATACACTCTTTAGACATGTTATACAGTAGCTTCTGCATGAGGTGATAAACACATGCAGCGGCTACAGAAGCACAACACCGGCTAATTTCCCCTGCATGATTTTATTCTTTTATGTAGTAGAAATTGGGCTCTTTCAGATTTTAGTTCACGGTTCGCAGACGTGCCATTAATAATCGCGAGTGTGACACTTCTACTGGCAGCCATATGTGCCGCGTCACCGCCACGCTCACGTTTACTAAGTGCTGCGCTATAGATTCAGTCCTCATCATTTAATCTGTCTCGTCTGCCATCATCTGACACTCTTCCAGAATCTGTCTGTCTATCTATCTATCTATCTATTTATCTATCTGTCTGTCTGTCTGTCTGTCTGTCTATCTATCTATCTACAGTATCTATCTATCTATCTGTCTATCTGTCTATGTGTCTGTCTGCCTATCTATCTATCTATCTATCTATCTATCTATCTATCTATCTATCATCTCTATCTATCTATATCTATCTATCTATATCTATCTATCTATCTATCTATCTGTTTTTATCTGTCTGTCTATCTATCTATCTATGTCTGCCTATCTATCTATGTCTATCTATCTATCTATCTATCTATCTATCTATCTATCTATCTATCTATCTATCTATCTATCTATCTATCTATCTATCTATCTATCTATCTATCTATCTGTTTGTCTGTCTGTCTGTCTGTCTGTCTGTCTGTCTGTCTGTCTGTCTGTCTATCTGTCTGTCTATCTATCTGTCTATCTATCTATCTATCTATCTGTCTATCTATCTATCTATCTATCTATCTATCTATCTATCTATCTATCTATCTATCTATCTATCTATCTATCTATCTATCTATCTGTCTGTCTGTCTGTCTGTCTGTCTGCTGTCTCTATCTATCTATCTATCTATCTATCTGCTATCTTCCTATCTATCTATCTATCTATCTATCTATCTATCTATCTATTGTCTGTCTGTCTATCTATCTATCTATCTATCTATCTATCTATCTATCTATCTATCTATCTATCTATCTATCTATCTATCTATCTATATGTCTGTCTGTCTGTCTGTCTATCTATGTGTGTCTGTCTGTCTGTCTGTCTGACAAACATTGACTTTTTACAGCTCTAATAGTGATTGTAGATGAGAGATGTGATGAATAAACATTTCTCACCATGAGCGCAGCTGTGCTGTAGATGAAGACGTATATAACTGTATAATACATGACTCCGGTATGATCTGTATTTGTCAAGGTGGTCATGCAGGACTTTCCCACTCTTCCCCTCTCTTCCCCTCGCATATTTCACCTCGGTCGGAGCGCTCCGGCGTTCCCTGCATCCCACCGCAGCCCTAATGTGATCTTGATGAGCTGTAGATAGCGAGGAGAGATGGGCGTGAATGTGTGGACAGAATTTCAAGGTACATCGTGACCTGGTGCAGAATAAAGGAGGAGGGGGGCGTTGGTGAGATGCACAAACAAACAAACAAATAAATAAATAATGTGACTTTTCTTTGGCAGAACTTTTTAGGGATTAGTGTCACTTTACGGGAAACGATTTCAGACGGGAGAAAGGATTTGTTCACTCGCTCCGTTTTGCAAAATAAATAAATAAATAGATTAAAGATTCAATAAAAATGTCAGAATTAATGTACACAATTCAAACCTGCATCAAAGGAGAGACTTTATACAACTTAATTGCATCATCTTTTCCTCCAATGGCTGGAGCGTACAGCATCCCTTTAATTACTATTATAAAGTAAACACTGTATCACAGAAATCTTTTAGTCATTGCTTCCTGAAAGCAGGAAGACCACCCCCCCCCCCCCCCCCCCACCACCATCAACCACCCCCCCCCCCCCCCTCATCGATTGTACCACATCAGCACGCCCCATTGTGTTTTATTCCTCGCTTATTTCATTATCTCGCTGCACACTGCCTTTTTTATTTTTAACGGCGTGTAAAATCTCTGATGAGCACACAGATGGCCACTGATTTACTTGGAAGCAGGAGGTTTGTTTTAACGCCCAAGTTTAAACGCTTTTTCATTATACGGGGTGGAGGCTGCGCTCTTTTTCTTTATCTTCTTCCTTTTCCTTCTTTCTTTCTTTAATTGTATTGTTCTTTCTTTTTTTTTTCTTCATTCATTTATTAATTCATCGTCTTTCTTGATCTTGTTCTTTATTCCTTTGAATCATTCATTCATTGTCTTTGTCTTTTCCTTTCTTTCTCTCTTTCTTTCTTTCTTTCTTTCTTTCTTTTTTTTGTTCTTTATTGTGTTGTACTTTCTTTCTTTCTTACTTACTTTTGTTCATTCATTCATTCATTCATTCCTTACTTGCTTCACTCATTCATTCATTCATTCATTGTCTTTTTCTTTATCTTGCCCTTTGTTTTTGTTTCTTTCTTTCATTTATTCATTTTTTTCTTTCTTTTTTTCTTTCTTTCTTTCTTTTTTTTTCTTCTTTCTTTCTTTCTTTCTTTCTTTCTTTCTTTCTTTCTTTCTTTTTTTCATTCATTCATTCTTTTTGTTTTTCTTTGCCCTTTCTTTCTTTCTTTCTTTCTTTCTTTCTTTCTTTCAGCACACATCCATTTGTTCATCATTTGTTCATTCATTCATTCATTTCATTCATGTATTTAATGTCTTTATCTTTATCTTGTTCTCTCTTTATTGTATTGTTTGCAGTTTCTTTATTTCTTTTACTATAATATCCCTAAATTAATTCATAAATTATTGTCAATATTCATGCATTCATTCATTTCTTTCTTTCAGTCATTTATTTGCGTATGTTGTGTCCCCTAAAGAGTTTTAAATTCGTACAATGTATATCAAGAATAATTACAATAAACGAAATATTGATTTTTAATGTAATAAAAATTAGACACTACAGAGATGAATGAAAATAAACGCATGTCTCTGATTGGTCGCATTGCAGCGGTTCCTCACAGCGTTTTTAAGGATCGTGTAAAATACGGACGTTA